>CAMZMU010000062.1:30526935-30718829 GCA_947311845.1 Poa pratensis
GAAACTTCACGTTCCCTCCTTTGAATCAATGATAGCACCTGTAGTACGAAGAAAAGGTCTTCCAAGAATAATAGGACTAGAGGTTTTATTCCCCATGTCCATGATTAGAAAATCCACAGCACAAAAGTCATATGTAACTCCACCATAACATCACTTACTTTCCCTAAAGCATGTTTAATGGAATCATCAGCAAGTGCAAGTTCAATAGAGCATTTTTCAAGATTTTTCAATTCAAGTACTTCATATAGTTCTTTAGACAAAACAGACACTAGATCCTAGATCAAGTATGGCATGATGTGTCTCTTTTCCAATAGTTACTAGTACCTTGGGAATCCATATATCCCCAAGCTTAGGTGGTATCATGGCCTCTTGGTTGTACCTAGCAATTTTCTCTTTCAAGACATGATTAGCAATATAGGAACCAAAGCCAGCTTGATTAGTGTTGATGGAAGGATCACTTGCAAACTTTTGTAAGATAGAGATTAGTTCATGCAAGCTACAATTTTCTAAGTCAAGCAAAGGATCCTTGACTTCACTAAGCATTTTAACTTACTCAACTTTCTTTTCTAATTCAATCAACATAAGTGATTCATCATGTTCAGCTTCTTTAACTTCCTCTCTTAAACAACCAAGTTGGACATGAATGGCAACATATATTCAGGATAGTTCAATAATTCACTAAGAGTTTCCTCCAAAGTAAGAGGAACATCATCAGCAATAGTAATAGAATTCATTCCAACCACAGGTGATGCTTGTGGTTTCCCTGCAGACATACTCGATAAAGTGGCTTGATTATCAGCTAATTTTGACAAAGCTTTGTCTAGTCCTGCAGCTTGGAGTTGTAAGCCTTTAATATCAGAACTAAGGGAAGCAACCGACTTATTCAACTCTTGTATCATGTATTATGACTAGCAACTTGTTCCATGAGAATTTTGTTAGTACAGAATCATCATTGCGAGACGACATAGGCTTCCAATTATTATCATTAGCATTAGGATAAGGAACAAAAGGACGATTGTTAGGAACATATGGGGGTTTGTTATAAGAGTTATAATTATTTTTCCCATACCCATTGTTACCATAGTTCCTAATGAAGTTGACATCAATATTTTCAGAATTATTACCAACTAGTTCTTGCAAAGGAACATTTTCAACACTAGGTTTATTAAGCAAAGCAAGAATAGTATCCATCTTAGAAGACAAATCATCAGTTTCCTCAATAGAATTCACTTTCTTAGAAGGATTGGGTGCCCTATCAGTATGCCATTGACTATAGTTTTGCAAAATGCTTTCCAATATTTTTTAGCTTCTACTATAGTCTTACTCATAAAAGCACCTCCAGCAGCAGAATCAAGTATGTTTCTAGACATGTAGTTTAAACGATTGTAGAAAGAGTGTAATATGGTCCATTCATTAACCCCATGTGAAGGACAAGTTCAAGCATGAGTTTAATCCTATCCCAAGCCATAGCAACATGTTCATTTTCATTTTGCCTAAAAGAAAGGATGTTGTTTCTATTTTGCAAAATTTTAACAGGAGGATAGTATTTCTTAATAAAAGCTTCTTTAAGATCATCCCATGAATTAATACTAGATGGCAATGAATGCAACCATTCTTTAGCTTTCCCTCTAAGTGAAAAAGGAAATAGCTTCAATTTTAGGATATCACATTCAACATTCTTAAACTTTTGCATGTCACATATTTCAACAAAATCATGAAGATGCATAGAGGCATCCTCCATAGCACTACCACCAAATTGTTCCCTAGTTATCAAGTTCAACAAATTAGGACTTACTTCATAGCTATCAGCTGTAATCTTAGGTGTGGGAATAGCTTTAGAAATGAATTGATCATTAGGAGTGTTTGTGTAGTCACACAATTTAGTTCTTTCTCCCATTTTAGCAAGTTTTTTGTATTTTTTTAATTTTTATATGCAAAACTGAAAATAAAATGAGTCTCACAAATGCAAACCGAATTACAAATGCAAAACAATGACAAAACAAATAATTTTGCTTTGAAGGTAAAGATGGATAAGATGATGCTCACGTAGGTGCAACCTCCCCAAGTTTAGGTGTTAGCACAAGTTGGTGATGTTGACTTTGTTGTGATCTCCTTGGATAAACCTTCGCAGCTATGGTTCCCCGGCAACGGCGCCAGAAAACAGTCTTGATACCCAATGAAGAGGTTGATCTACGGCGCCAGAAAACAGCTTGATCTCCGGTGCGTAGTTACCTGCGTCAAAAGTAAATGGGTTAGGTTGAAACTCCAAGTGCAGAGTGTGTAGTAAGTGGAAGACGTGTTTTCCCCGCGAGGGTTACTCGAGGGTTTAATATCGAACTCTCGGGGAATCAATAGTGAAAGATTTATCTCCCTATCCTTCTTTTGTTCACCTACAAAACAAGGTTAAATCTTTTGGTCCTCAACCTCACCTGTGGTTGTCAAGCACAAGGTGTATGAATGATATCAAGATAAATATGCAATGCAAACAAGAAATAAATATGCAATGGTGGTGAATGAATGTGCAAGGATGATGATAACAAAGATAAATGATATTTTTGGGTTTTTTATGATGAATGCAAGATGGAAAAGTGTTTTTGTATTTTCGGATTTAATAATTGCAGAAAATGGAAAAGTGGTAAAAGTGGTTGGAAAGGTGTTTCTTATGATTAAAAATGGACCGGGGTTCATGGTTTCACAAATGCACTCTCTCTTTTAATGGTGTGGCAGACAATAGATACATAGAGTTGACATATGAGATTGCAACACAAAGTTTGATATCAAGTTACTAATTATATGGGCATCACGTCCTACCATAGAGATCTTTTGGTTATTAATCTCACTTATACTCCACCAAGATGCGAACTAAATCATAACACCTTAGTAATTAAGATAATTCAGAGTATAGCTTTAAGTATCATGACATGAAGTGAAAATAAGAACATGCTAGATCTAGTCACAGGAAGAAGCTTGGTCACCCTCAACCCTTGTAGCATGGTATTTTTGTTTATCCCTAGTGAGGCAACAAAGTAAGGTAAAACACCCAAGTGGATCGCGATATTTCAGTTGTCAACTTACCGCACTCACCACCCCCTGTTACTCCAACTAATGCACACATCACCCCACACACGCCCTCATAAACATGCTTGATCATAACAAGTAGATAAGAACGGATACATAATATGCATCTATATTCATAACTGAAACAAACATTTGCAATCTCAACATATATTAACTCACAAAAAGATCCACCACATAGGAATTACAAATATGACCGTAATCATGTTCAGCAGCTCATACGGTACTAATTAGTGAAGCTCAAAGAGAGGAGAGATACATAAGTTACTTCCACAAACCCATAGTCCAGAGGTGGACTACTCCCTCTTCATCATGGAGACGGTGGAGATGTCGATGGAGAGGGTGGAGACCACGCCGGCAGCGCCCCGCCGGAGTTTTCCCCCTCCAATCTGCAGCTCCAGATCTTCGTTTTCGTGTTTCTGTGATATGGTGGCGCTTGTTTTCGAGAACGCCGTGGGACTTCTTTTATAGGCGTTTTTAGGTCAAGACGAAGGCGGTGGAGCAAAGATCGATGGCTGCGGAGCCTCGAGGCCCAAGTTGGTGGGCCCCACGCGGCTAGGTACAGTGGCCGCGTGGGCCACCCCCTTTTGGCCCTCCGGCCTCCGTTTGCTTGATTCCTTCGCTCCTACGTCTTCCTCCTTCCAAAATAATGACGCCTGTATTTTTCCAGATTTTTATGACGTCGTTTAGGTCCCTGAAACATAAAAGGAAAGAAATAGGGTTTTCTGCCTACGCAGGGTTCATTCCATAAAAATAGGAAACAATTATTTTATTTCCTAAAATCATTAAATAACAGTGGTATAACCCTTATATGATGCAAATATGATTGGAATATGAGTGATATAGTGCAAAGTTCATGTATGCATTTTACATGCATCAGATACCTCGGTGTTGCTGCAATATGACCCGGATTTCCCCGGCTCCTCCGGCAGGCAAACCCGGCGACCTTCCTGTTGGACCAGCTGCTGTTCCCGGGTTTCTGTTCACCCCTGCACTTGCTCTAACTACAGGTGCTGCCTGAACCGCACCAATGGGTTGATCCATTGGGGTTCTAAACAGCACAGCTGGTTGTATGACATTTTCTCCGGGAGCCAGCCGGCTCTGATGCCTCCTCTGATGCTGGATAGTCAAATCGTTTTGGCGAGCCTGTAACATCTCCTCGTTCTGCCTCAAGCGATTCTCTCTTTCCTCAATCTCTCTTGCCCTTGCTGCAATTTGTTGTTCGTATGCCACTGAGTTTTGCCGGGTCTGCTCCAAAGCTCTGTGCGCGGTGTCCAACTCCATGGCCTGGGCTGCCGCGTTCTCCGGCGTGATGATTCTCGTAAACGCCGTTTGGTCCAAAACCAAGCCGTTGTTGAACAGAGCCGGCGCTGGTGCCGGGTTAGGTGTGACTTCTCCTTGGGCCCGGTTATTGAGGAAACCAAAGGAATTTCTGAACTGTGCCCGACCTTCACTTTCCTCTGAGACTGACGCAATCTCACCATCCACCGGCCTCTGATTTAACTCAAGCACTGGGTTTGGCTGTTGTTGATCGTTGATATTCGGTGGGGGTGCAGCTCCTGACCCCCCAGTTCCCAAAGCCAGATCCAGGTTCGTCGATGGTGCCGTGTAAACTGCTACCCTTCGAATTGGACCTGGATAAGATTCCATCTCGAACTGATCCTCATCTTCCTCTTCTTCCGGGTCATACCCATTCCTTCCATCAAGCAGGGCCAAGATTGATTCCGTGTCATCCTCGCTGCCTGGTGCGTCACCCGGGATCCGTGCCGGGTTTACCGACTGTTCCACGTGTTTGATGATGTCTACGCACGCTTCTATTCTTGTAGACAGTGTTGGGCCTCCAAGAGCAGAGGTTTGTAGAACAGCAGCAAGTTTCCCTTAAGCGAATCACCCAAGGTTTATCGAACTCAGGGAGGTAGAGGTCAAAGATATCCCTCTCAAGCAACCCTGCAATTAAGATACAAGAAGTCTCTTGTGTCCCCAACACACCTAATACACTTGTCAGATGTATAGGTGCACTAGTTCGGCGAAGAGAGAGTGAAATACAAGTAATATGGATGATTATAAGTAGTAATTGTAATCTGAAATAAAAATGGCAGCAAGCAAACATGTAGCAGAACTTGTTGTAAACGGTGTTTCAATGCTTAGAAACAAGGCCTAGGGATCATACTTTCACTAGTGGACACTCTCAACAATGACCTCATAATTGAATAAATAAATGCTACTCTCAAACACTCTCTTGTTGGATAATGAACACCATTCATTGCGTAGGGCTGCAAAAGCACACCTCAAGCCGGAGTAAACAAGCGCCGACAACGTCATAAAGGAGTCACACACGATGCGCACACTGTCACCGTCACACCGTGGAGAGTGAATCCGGAGTTCATATTAAAGTAACCTCTAGAGTGGCATAATAGATAAAGAGTAACATCTACTTATTCAACTAGATTACAAAGCTCATGATCACATAAAGATCACACCATGGGAGAGAGAGATAAACCACATAGCTACCGGTAGAGCCCTCAGCCTCGGGGAGAACTACTCCCTCCTCATCATGAGAGGCAGCAACATCGATGAAGATGGTGGTGGAGTCGATGGAGATGGCTCCGGGGGCACTTCCCCGTCCCGGCAGGGTGCCGAAACAGAGACTTCTGTCCCCGAAACTTGTCGTCGATGGCGGCGGCGCTGCGGAACCCTTGGTGGAAAAAGACTGATTATTTTAGGGTTTTGCGTCTGGGGGAATAAATAGGCGAAGGGGCGACGTCGGTGGAGGTCCTGGGCCCCCTCCCCATGGTGGCGCGGCTGTGGGCCCACCCGCGCCGTGGTGTGGGGAGGGCGGCCCACGGCCCCCCTTCGTCTCTCCTTCGGACTCCGTATACGTGCTGGAAAAATAGGAACTTCGCCTTTTGTTTCGTCCAATTCCGAGAATATTTCCAGAACAGCTTTTCTGAAACCAAAAACAGCAGAAAACAGGAACTGGCACTGTGGCATCTTGTTAATAGGTTAGTTCCAGAAAATGCATAAAAATGCTATGAAGTGTGAATAAAACATGTAGCTATTGGTATAAAACTAGCATGGAACATAAGAAATTATAGATACGTTGGAGACGTATCAAGCATCCCCAAGCTTAGTTCTACTCGTCCTCGAGTAGGTAAACGATAACAACAATAATTTCTGAAGTGACATGCTACAACATAATCTTGATCAAATAATATTGTAAAGCATATGTCATGAATGAAGTGACTCAAGGCAATGGTCTATAGTTTGCTAACAAATAGATAATGAGTAAACACTGAATCATATAAGCAAAAGCTTTTCATAAATAGTACTTTCAAGACAAGCATCAAAAAGTTTTGCATAAGAGTTAACTCATAAAGCAATAGATTCTAAGTAAAAGGCATTGAAGCAACACAAAGGAAGATTAAGTTTCAGCAATTGCTTTCAACTTGTAACTTGTATATCTCATGGATAATTGTCAACACAAAGCAATATAATAAGTGCAATAAGTAAACATATAAGAATTGTTGCACACAAAGTTGACACAAGTGTTTGCTTCAGGGATAGAAAGGAGTAGGTAAACTGACTCAACAATAAAGTAAAAGATAGGCCCTTCGCAGAGGGAAGCAGGGATTAAATCATGTGCTAGAGCTTTTTAAGTTTTGAAAACATATAGAGAGCATAAAGTAAGTGTTTGAGAGGTGTTTGTTGTTGTCAACGAATGGCAGTGGGCACTCTATCCCCCTTGTCACCCAAACTTTCAAGAGCGGCTCCCATGAAGGACGTTATTTCTACCCAAGGGTAGATCATCCCTCTTCTCTTTTGTTTACACATGCATATTTATAAATTGGTATGACACTCCTCCCAACCTTTGCTTACACAAGCCATGGCTAACCGAATCCTCGGGTGCCTTCCAACAATCACATACCATGGAGGAGTGCCTATTTGATAAAGTTTAACATTTTGAAATTTGCTTTTGATAAATCATTGGCAAACATGTGAAGAGAATCAAATGGTTATAGTTGAGATTAATTGGGACTGGGCACCCCATTTGCCAGCTCTTTTTGCAAGTTATTGGATAAGCGGATGTATATGCCACTAGTCCATTGGTGAAAGTCTGTCATGAGTAAATGACAAGGTGATAGAGTAAACGCCACATACTTCCTCATGAGCTATAAAACATTGACACAAATAAGGAGTAATAGCTTTTGAATAGTTTAAAGGTAGCACATGAAGTATTTACTTGGAATGGCAGAAAATACCACATAATAGGTAGATATGGTGGACACAATTGGCATGGGTTTTGGCTCAAGGTTTTGGATGCACGAGAAGCATTCCCTCTCAGTACAGAGTTTAGGCTAGCAAGGTTGTTTGAAGCAAACACAAGTATAAACCGGTACAGCAAGACTCACATGAAAACATATTGCAAGCATTATAAGACTCTACACTGTCTTTCCTTGTTGCTCAAACACTTTTACCAGAAAATATCTAGACCTTAGAGATACCAATCATGCAAACCAAATTTCAACAAGCTCTACGGTAGTTCTTTACTAATAGGCTTTTAACTACATGATGCAAGAGCTTAAACATGAAATACTTGAGAGCTCAAAACAATTGCCAAGTGTCAAATAAAACAAGACAATGATCTATATGAGTGTCTTTTCGATATACCATCTACCACATGCAGCATTTTCTGAACCAACACATCAACCAAGCAACTCTCCAAGTAATTTACAAATGAAACAAGAGAGTACTTTCACAAGAATTAACAGCTCTAAAAGAGATGCATGAAAAACAGGAGCTAAAAGCATAGCAGTAGCTAGATAAGAATACTCAAAAGATATAAGTGAAGAATATGAGTATTCACATGAAAAAGCGGAGCGTGTCTCTCTCCCACACAAGAATGCTAGGATCCAATTTATTCAGAAAATAAAAAACAAAGCAAAATAAAAGCACACAGACGCTCCAAGTAAAATACATAAGATGTGGAAGAATTAAAATATAGTTTCACTAGAGATGACCTGATAAGTTGTTGATGAAGAAGGGGATGCCTTGGGCATCCCCAAGCTTAGACGCTTGAGTCTTCTTGAATATTGCTGGGATGACCCACGGGGGCATCCCCAAGCTTAGGCTTTTCACTCTTCTTGATCACATCATATCATCCTTCTCTCTTGCTCCTTGAAAACTTCCGCCACACCAAACTCAGGTAACTCGTTAGAGGGTTAGTGCATAATCAAAAATTCTCATATTCTACTGTGACACAATCATTACCAAAGCTTCTGGACATTACTTACAGCCACTGATGTTTAATGGAGCAAAGAAATCCAATCAAACATAGTAAAAGAGGCAATGCAAAATAAAGGCAGAATCTGTCAAAAACAGAACAGTCTGGAAAGACGAATTTTTTCGAGGCACTTAACTTGCTCAGATGGAAGAAGCCCAAACTAATGAAAGTTGCGTACATATATAAGGATCATGCGTGATTTTTTCAGAATTTTTAGAATTTTCTGTAGCGCATACAGCTCAAAACGGTGGACAGCAAAAATCTGTCACTGCGCAGAAATCCAATTTTAGCAACAACTTTCAACTAGAGACTTTACTTGGCACAACAATGCAATAAAATAAAGATACAAAGGAGTTGCTACAGAAGTAAACAGCACCTTGACTCAAATAAAATAAAATGACAGAAAATAAAAAATGGGTTGTCTCCCACAAGCGCTTTTCTTTAAAGCCTTTTAGCTAGGCAGTGATTTTATGATGCTCACATAAAGATGAGAGTTGAAACATAAAAGAGAGCATCAAGAAGCATATATAAAACATGTTTAAATCTAACACTCTTTCTATGCATAGGAGTCTTGTAAGAAAATAAATCAATGAAGCAAACAGTGACTAGCATAGAAAGGCAAAACAAGTGCAACTTCAAAAATTTCAACATAAAGAGAGGAAATTAATAATGAGATTTATAACCATGTTTCCTCTCTCAAAAAACTTTCAGTAGCATCATTGATAAAATCACAATATAACTATCACATGAAACATTCTTACCATGATCCATATGCACAAAAGTATCAATATTTTCCACACAAGAAAAGTTCTTCTCATTAATAACAATGGGAGCAGGATCATCATAAAGAACTCGAACATGATAGACAAGTTGTATATTAAAGGGATGGTTTTGGGTAATCCCTCCATAACTATGACAAGTTTCATGAGGATGATTGTAACTATAACCTATGTCATAGTATTCTTTATAATAATTATCAAAGACTGGAGGCATAGTATCATCATAAGCAATAGAATAGTTATCTTCCAAAGTGTGTTCATCTGTAAACATATCATCACTTTTACTAGAAGGAGATGTATCAAACATATAATCAGCAGTAGCAAAAGGATTTTCAAACACATCACTAGGAGGAGAGGTCTCAGATATATAATTATTACTAGCAAAAGGATTTTCAAACACCTCATCCCCAAGCTTAGAGCTTTTCATATCATCATTGGAAGAAACATGGATAGTACTAATAGTATGGCAATCATTAACATCATCATTTTCAGAATTGGTACCCCAAAGATTTTCAATATCAAAAGTAGTTTCATTTTCCCAATCATGATCACTACAATAAATAACAGGCATAGGAACATCATCTAATTCGGACTCATCAGCAAAAACTACAATAGGAGCAACATGTTTAGGGGAAGATACCGTTTCCTCTCTCCTTTTACTCCTCTTCTTCTTCTTCTTCTTCTTCTTCTTCTTCTTTCCCCTCTTCTTTTTATCTTTAGGAGGGAGAGGTTTGAAAGGAAGCTTCTCCACATAACCTGGTTTATTGTTAGAAACAACAGAAGAAACTTGGGAGGATTCCTCTCTTTCATTAATAAGAACAAAACACATATTAGTCCTGTCATATTTTGGTAAAGTGCCATCTTTTATAATATTTTGTATGTAAGTATTTGCTGGCAATTATCAACACAATAAAGATGACAAGCATGCAGGACACTATTTATATCAAAAGCACTCATATCTACCAAAGAAGTTTTTCTTGATAACTCTTCACACCCCAAAAATAATGTAAGTTCATCATGCTGATTAGGAGTGATCATGTCATCACAATATAAACTCGAAGTACTCATAGGATTCGAAAGACTATTATCATAGCCGAGCATTGAAAATTTAAATGACCCACTTTATAGCAAAGTTCACAAATAAAAGGATAGAGGGCACAAACTTTTTCACCAAGATCATCAAGAGCTCTGTTCCATGTTCTAGTTTTTTCATTCCTATGATGGATACAATATTCATCTTCGATTTGATTCTTTTCACAAGGTCTAAGTGCTCCACAAAAATTAACATGCTTATAAGAAATAGTATTTTCAGAAGTTTGAGCATGTTTATTACAATCATTAATAACGTATCATTTTTCATGCAAGTGTCTTTGAAAGGTTCATGATACATGTCCCAACTTTCTTTAGGAACATTAATATGAGAAGCAAAGGTTCTACAACAATCAACAATAATTTGAGAATCAAGACCATAATTAGCACTAAGCTTTTGAAAACCAGCAGTTTCAACGAAAGACTTAATGCATTCATATTCATAGTTTATACCTGATCCTTTACCTTTGTCGTTCTCCCAATCTTCAGTATTGCTTTGAATTCTTTCAAGAAGATCCCATCTAGCTTCAACCTTCTTACTTGTGAAAGAACCCTGTGAACATGCATCTACATAATCCTTGTAATGACCTGAAAGCCTTGCATAAAAATTAGTAACAATTATTTCCTCAGAAAGCTCATGGTTAGGACATTTGAGTATTAATGTTTTCAGCCTTCCCCAAGCTTGAGCAATGCTTTCTCCATCATGAGGGTAAAAATTATAAATGTAATTCCTATCTAGATGCACTTCATGAAGAGGATAAAATTTAGAGTAAAAGAGAGATTCAAGCTGTTTCCAATTCGAAGGTTGTTCATCCAGCAGCCTATACCATTCCTTTGCTTTGTCCTTAAGTGACAATGGAAATAGTTTCCTCATGACATTTTCTCTTGATAAACCTGCAACCTTAAATAACTCACAAAGTTCTGTAAGTTTGACAAGTGAGCACTTGGATGGACTGATCCATCCCCTGCATACTGATCATTCATAACCCTTTCAACAATTTTCATAGGTATTTTAAAAGAAATACTTTCAACAGGTGGATTTGGAATATCACAAGCATCATTCGAATTATCACATATGGGAGACAAACTATCATCAGAGCAAATTTTCTCCTCTAAAGCTGGGGAACTAAAAAGATCATTTTCATAAAAACTAGCTTCCCCAAGCTTAGACTTTTCCATAGCATTAGCAATAATGGTGTTCAAAGAATTCATACTAATAACATTGCTATCACTATTATGCAAACAAGCCTCCATAGGTTTTTTAATTTTCTCTTCAAAAGCATCATGTCCTAATTCAATATAAAGTTCATAAAGATCTCTAATTTTTTTGTTGTTTTCCATTAAGCCTAACTAGTGAAAATAAAAACAAGAAACAAAAAGAAATAATTGCAGAATCTAAAGGAGATACCTTCCAACACTTACCTCCCCGGCAACGGCGCCAGAAAATAGCTTGATGTCTACGCACGCTTCTATTCTTGTAGACAGTGTTGGGCCTCCAAGAGCAGAGGTTTGTAGAACAGCAGCAAGTTTCCCTTAAGTGAATCACCCAAGGTTTATCGAACTCAGGGAGGTAGAGGTCAAAGATATCCCTCTCAAGCAACCCTGCAATTAAGATACAAGAAGTCTCTTGTGTCCCAACACACCTAATACACTTGTCAGATGTATAGGTGCACTAGTTCGGCGAAGAGATAGTGAAATACAAGTAATATGGATGATTATAAGTAGTAATTGCAATCTGAAATAAAAATGGCAGCAAGCAAACATGTAGCAGAACTTGTTGTAAACGGTGTTTCAATGCTTAGAAACAAGGCCTAGGGATCATACTTTCACTAGTGGACACTCTCAACAATGACCATAATTGAATAAATAAATGCTACTCTCAAACACTCTCTTGTTGGATAAAACACCATTCATTGCGTAGGGCTGCAAAAGCACACCTCAAGCCGGAGTAAACAAGCGCCGACAACGTCATAAAGGAGTCACACACGATGCGCACACTGTCACCGTCACACCGTGGAGAGTGAATCCGGAGTTCATATTAAAGTAACCTCTAGAGTGGCATAATAGATAAAGAGTAACATCTACTTATTCAACTAGATTACAAAGCTCATGATCACATAAAGATCACACCATGGGAGAGAGAGATAAACCACATAGCTACCGGTAGAGCCCTCAGCCTCGGGGGAGAACTACTCCCTCCTCATCATGAGAGGTAGCAACAGCGATGAAGATGGCGGTGGAGTCGATGGAGATGGCTCCGGGGGCACTTCCCCGTCCCGGCAGGGTGCCGAAACAGAGACTTCTGTCCCTCGAAACTTGTCGTCGATGGCGGCGGCGCTGCGGAACCCTTGGTGGAAAAAGACTGATTATTTTAGGGTTTTCGCGTCTGGGGGAATAAATAGGCGAAGGGGCGACGTCGGTGAAGGTCCTGGGCCCCCTCCCCATATGGTGGCGCGGCTGTGGGCCCACCCGCGCCGTGGTGTGGGGAGGGCGCCCACGGCCCCCCTTCGTCTCTCCTTCGGACTCCGTGTACGTGCTGGAAAAATAGGAACTTCGCCTTTTGTTTCATCCAATTCCGAGAATATTTCCAGAACAGCTTTTCTGAAACCAAAAACAGCAGAAAACAGGAACTGGCACTGTGGCATCTTGTTAATAGGTTAGTTCCAGAAAATGCATAAAAATGCTATGAAGTGTGAATAAAACATGTAGCTATTGGTATAAAACTAGCATGGAACATAAGAAATTATAGATACGTTGGAGACGTATCATCTGACCACCAGATCCTCATGATCAGCTGTTCCTACGGACTCTTCCCCATCTGATTGGACTAGGGTGGCAGCTCCTGACACAGAATCATACTCTTGGTTACTAGCAGACCCGGTAACATGTATCATACCAACGAAAACATTAATCTTGCCAATTGGAATAACTTCACCTGATTCGAGCAGATCTGACTCCGGCCCCCAGCCCGAGTCATCGACGATTGGTTCTCCTTCCATGTTGATGATGATCCGGCCAACGACCAGGTTCTTCATACCTTCCAACGCAGCTCCCTTGATGATGACACTCTTGGCCGCAGGCCCCACTGTGGGCGCAAAATGTCGTGGGGTTGTCACGGCATATGTTACCATAGAGTAACTTTGAGTTGAGGGCCAGGCGAAACTGGTGTCAGAGAGGTTGTTTTGCTTGGATGGGACAAAGGGTTTACCCTGGTTCGGTCTCTCCATTGGAGATAAAGACCTACTTCCAGCTACTCTAGTATTGATCTAGATGTCGATAACCCGGCTACGACAACAGAGCCGGATCTCGATTAGGGTTACAATGGTTTCTCTCTCGTGGGACTTGTGTAATATGAAAAGCTTGACCTAAACTTTGACCCAGGAGCCCCTTATATAGATGGCCGGGTCTCCTGGTATCTTACATGGTAAGGCCGGGCTACACCCGTACTAGGGGTTCTAAGCTATCTCCACCTCCTCTTGATCTCCAGGTCTTGGACTCCGTGACGTGCACCGCCTCCGGGTCTTCTAGATCCTTCCTTAATTAAGCCGGGTTACCGCCAAATGTTCCGGCCCACAGTTGAGTTCAGCCCATGAGTGAAAAAGCAGGCCAAGCCCGGCCTCCTGCCTGGCGGGTCTTCTTTCTCCTCCATGGGTACACCGGGTTATCTTTCCCCCAACAACATGCTTCGGATAATATGTTCTAAACTTAATTTTCCTTGGTTCACGAAACTACTGAAGATGTTATATATTAATGCTAATACATTTATCTTCCGTTGTGCTGTGTCTTCCTTGCATCTTATTTGATTATCCGTTCCTTAAAGAGATAAACCCATTTGATGGTGTTTATTAGTTAATTCATATTTACACATGAATACACTTGGCGCTATCTGATTAGTTTTTCTCTAAAAGGAAGGTACCTGATTAGTTTTTCTCCCTGATGCACCCTGTTTGTACCATACTTGATTGCTGTTTGCCTTCTGTACCTGATCTTCCTAATTGATGATGCATAATCTTTTCTCTGAGTGTCATACCATCAACAATGGGTTGCCTCAAGTAATTGTCCATGACAGCTTGGTTTTATTGAACTAATGTGTAAGCCGGGATGGTTTAGTCCCGGTTGTCAGGATATAAATAATAAAGAACAAGTTTTCTACATGTTTCTAAATATTTCAATTCATAAATAGAATAACGAACCGTATTTTGCAATATCATTTCCTTTATATTAAATATAACAGAAGGCCGTCGCCTTTGTCCGTTCTCTTTGCCACCAGATCTAAATCGTCAACCGTCCTCCAATGATCTTCATATTCTGAAAGTAGGTAGTGTATCGCGGTGCGAGGCACCGGTGGCAGCGGAGGGTCGAGAGAAGCATGGAATAGGGTTCCTCCAGGCTCAGTCAATGGATGGCGCCAGTCTAAAGCGTGAAGTGAGAATTTTAAGAGTCTAGCTGATCCTTAGTGTGTTTTTCATGGTGAAACTGATCAAGTTTGCATGCAGGTGCTTCTTGGAGTCCTGGGCACCAGGAGGGCCGGTATATTCGTCCCCAAGGGGCTCTACTATGAGTGGCAAGAGTCGTTCTTCAGTGCTGTGTTCTTCTCGCAGGCGCTGCTAGATACCGTCGTCCAGGAGCTGTCGTCATCTATGATATTTCCAGCATGCTCAGATTTCAGTCTTCTTTTATCTTCGGTTAGCACTCTTCTCTGAATTATTGTGGTGGATTTACTGAAAATTTGCACATGTTACTTTGGTTTATACGATAATTTTAGATTTTCATATATAGTAAGATATTTTAGTTAGGGGGTTGGCTCTTGACTTTTTTTCTTTTTATTGATTTAGTATTTACGTTTCACTATGTTTATCAAATTTATTAACATCTTTCATCCTCCACTACAGGCAGCATTGTATACCTTGGAAATGCATGATCGCATCCATAATCTTCAAAACGATCGGCGCATGAAGTAAGCCTCTTTGTTAGCTTTCGGCTGGAATTTTCTTATTGTTTCGAGATTTTGTTTTATTGCAACGATGCAAGTTTCCTCACACTATGGTTATTTAAATCTGCTCTTATGTACACATGGAGTGCTCCGCTGTCCAATTTGATATACTTTTTCTTTGGTGTACCGTGCAGAAATATGAATAGCTTTCAACCTTTCTTCCCATTCAACCTGATATTACCTGCAATGTTCATGACCAAGCAGGAACTTGGATGGGAAGATTGAGCTAAAGACATGAGCTCATTGAGATACCCCATTCTTTCCTAAAGTTACACCGATAACAAACTGTTTTCTAAATGATTTTTCTGGAGATATATGCATGGTTGGTCACTGAACTTGGCCGAGATGAGTACTTTGGTCACTGAAGTTGCAAGATGTTGCCTGCGGGTCACTCAACTTGGCAGAGATGAGTAAACTGGTCACAATCGTGAAGTGACACACTGATTGGGCCGTTGACCGCATACTTTGACCATTTTTTTTGCTAAAACAACCCTATGGAATCACAAAATCGAATTGACCTATTTCTTTTTATGTTTGTCTCGCTTACGAATTAATTATATAGGGTTGTTTAGCAAAAAAATTGGTCAAAGTATGCGGTCAACGGCCCCGTCAATGTGCCACTTCACGATTGTGACCAGTTTACTCATCTCTGCCAAGTTGAGTGACCCGCGGGCAACATCTTGCAACTTCAGTGACCAAAGTACTCATCTCGGCCAAGTTCAGTGACCAACCATGCATATATCTCATTTTTCTGTCAAACTGAGACTGCTTTGTACAATATTTATGCATATTTTTTTGTCATGAAAGAGTAATGATATTGCACAGTATATAGCATTATCAGGTGGTTGATGGAACCAGAAACGTGCTCTTAAATTTGGATGCCCATGATTATAACAAACTTATTCAATGTTTTGCCAAGTTAATTATCCTAAGCACGCCACTTTATCTTTATGAAAGATAATTATTTTGTTCTTAAAAGTATAAGATTGAAAGAAAATAAACTATATTTGTTGAGATGCCATATTCTTGCACTTACCGATGCCAATTCTCTCACGAGTGGTAATGTCATCTTTGTCAATAATTAGGTGGCGTTTTCTTGCTTAATGACCACATAGTTCATTAAACTGGGCATCAAGTTCTACTGCTGTAGTTCATCATTTTTCATGGTATACTTCAAAAAGCACCATATTGTTCTTTTGATGATATTATGATTGCTATTTGTGTGCTAAAGCTAGGCTATTGAGTAGATCGTTAATGTGCCCCTTCTATTAAAGCATACTTACAAATGATTGTAAGTAACACCCAGGATAATACATAGCTTGCGTTTTGTAATTAGCTGCACATATTATATTGACTCATTGATTGATGCCATGTTCTGCCACTTTGATGCTTCATTTGTGGTCTGATAATGTTGATAAAAGTGTTACTTGAGTCTCTGGATTTTTTTTACATACGGAAACATCATTCTTCGGAAAGTTGCCGCAGTCACATAGTCAATTACTTATTGATGTCAGACCCCCATCGAATCCAACATATATTGAACCTGCGTTAAGTTTTAACATATCATATTCATGATCTATATAGCAGTATGATGTGGAAATGTTTTTTTTTCTTGTGTTTGCTCTGACTATAGTATCTTAATTGTGCAGGTTGCCTAATGCTATATTTGCATTTTGCTTTTTTTATCCAGTCAAGCTGATCCATGGATTTGAGGTCATCATTGAGATGATTACTTAATTTTTTTTCTTTAGACAAAATTTTAACCTGATTTCTAGACCACCTCAATTGTTTCAGGTCTGGATGTTTGTACATATGTCTTGCTACATTGGTTATCAGACCAGTCCACATGTTTAGTCTATTTATTTCCTTTTAGATGCTCATAAATTTGTTCATAACATTTTAGATATTGCTTTGGTAAAATTACCTTTCTACATATTAGGGACATTAAAACCGCAACACCTACGAAGCCTCTCATGCAATCTGCCCTCGTCACCCATTTGTGACCGTCCGATCCTCGTTCTGATCCGTTTTGGCCGTTGGATGCTCGTCCTCTCCCTCTTGGGCTGCTCTGGACCGGATGTCCCTAAAGGACGCTGCTCTTGGCATCAATTTCACGTTTCCTCGTGCATTTGGGCCCAATACGGGAAAAGCCCACGAACTTCTCGCTGGGTCAACGCAGACCGACGGTTCCTGTAGAAGTCGAGCGGACAAAAAAAAAAGCGAGCGGACGGGCGAGTGGAGGCGACGGGACGCGGGGACGGGCGACCGGATGGCGATGGAGCGGCCGTGCGAGCAACGAGGCGACCGGAGATCCGATCGATCCACCGCGAGGGCTGCACTCCTTCGATAGATCGAGCTCGAGTTCGAGGACCGGCCCGGTCGCACGCGAATCGTCCCCGGCCATCCCACCCGTTCCTCAGCTTTCTACCCTTCTTAAATTCTCGAATTCATGGCGATGAATCGACGGGTCGGTTTAATTTTCAGTTTCTGAAACAGCCCTGAATTGCCAGCCATCATAGCCATATATCGCGCGCGTTCCCTTACGCCGACGTTCAAAGATGCAGTCAATTTTCAGTTCTTCCAGGGCAGTGATGCCAGCCATGATGCACAACTCGCCGACGTCAAATGATGAAGGTGTATGCTGCCTCTTCTCCTTCGCTTCATGTCCTATATATTCTTTCCTCTCAATTTGGCAACAGAACCTCTCAGAGCCATGATTTCGGCTAGATTGCTTCCCTCAGCTCGTTCTTCCTACAAAATCTTTCTTTTCGGCCTTTTTAGTTTGCTGCGTCAGACAGAGGAGAGACGCCAGCTTATCCGAGAAAGTTGTGGGTCATTGCGGGAGGATTGGAGTTCTTCCGCCGTAGTTCAGGCGAGTAATGAAGCTAGCAGCCGTCCAATTTGTACAACAATTGACTTGTATTTTTTTGCTGCAGATACATTGAAGTCTGGTTCTGCTATATTGCTATGTGAGATCTGGGGCTGGTTACATATTTGGACGGGGAATCGATCAACTGATGATTTGCTATGCCTGTCAGGTTAGTTAAGTGATCTGATCTATTATATTTTCTAATATTTATGCAGCATCAGGTTGTTGGGTCGATGTGGATCTGAGTTAGGTCGAGTGTTGTTCTACATATCCAAATAGTTAAGAGTTGTATGTGAAAATTTATACAAAAGGCACTGAAATCATATCAATCAATAGGTAACAACTGAAATTAGAAAGCACAGCAGGATTGCACAAACAAATGACAACAGCCTCCACCCTCCCTCAACGCCGTCTGTTCCTTCCCCGGCAGGTACAGTTCGTCCATCTCTCTTACATGATATGCTTACAGTGGTCATATATGTACGTTTGGCAGCGTCTAGAAAAGAAAAAATCAACATAACTTTTCCACAGTTTTGCGCTTCATGTCGTGGGTGAAATTATGGTACTGTATATGCTATACAAGCAAACATTGGCACTTTCCTTCCATTCTCTAGGTACTGCTCTGGACCATTGTTCCAATCTATACAGGTGAAATATTTCAAGAATAATAAGGTTTTATGTGCGTGTTTTATGGACGATGACAGTCCCTTGCTTTTTTATTTTAGGGTTCAAGCTGGTCAATAGTATTTGTGATCCAAGTGACAGGTTTCAGGTTGTCAACTTCACATATGTATGCAGCCCTTGTTTTCTGTTTTTCAAACCCTTTGGGTCATTTGAGAAACCTTTGATTGGTTAATTTATTTGCAGCACATAATGTGGAGGATGCTCTATGATTAGGAGATGAGTTCTTTGTCTCAGAAGCTAATATTAACACGAAACCCATTCACCTAATGTGGTTCTTTTGATCAAGGAAGCCATGGCTCGTGAGTATTCGCTATGTCCTTTGTATGTTTCTAGATGTTGGAGAATTAAAAAGTAACTTAAATTCGCAGTTTTACTCTTGCCGCATAATGATTTAGCTTTTCAGTTCTTTCCGCTTGCTATATCAACTATCAATATCGCAATTGTGGTGTCCTATGATTAAGACCCGTATTGCTTCCAACTAAATACTGATAAGCTCATCACTAAGATATTGCACACTATGTATGACCTCACTATCCTTCTCTTTGAACAGTACTTCTCTCGAAGGTTCGCCAGTGAGGTAATCCGTAATTCAAATGCTAGACTACCTGCATCTGCTACAGCAGAGGCAAAAATTTGTGGAACCACAACATGTACTGATGCTGGCTCTACCTCACCTCTGTTAGTAGTCTCACTTATCACAGGTCAACAAAAGCGATGCAACTTCCTCTTTCCAGTAATCATTTTTTGGGTATGGTAATCAAATTTTTGTTGTTCTTTGAATGTTATAAAAATGGATCTAGACCAAGAATCATCTCTACAATGACGTACAATTGCATGTTTGCTCATGTTTATTACTGCCGGTACTGTCTTGGCTTTAGTTTGATTGTTATTCATCAGCCTTAGGGGCTAGGACGGAGGCTTCATGGAGACCGGATGCACGGGAGAATAGACAGCACCAAGGAACTACGTGTTTCTCAAATTTCACTATTGCCTGCGTATTTATCATTTTAGCCTTCATATTGTTAGCTATTAACCAATCTACTATTTTTTGTACAAAGAATAGTCCACTTGTTTGTCTTACATCTACATCAATTCAAATATATTATAATACATTCATAATCTATTTACCTAATAGACGGGCGGGGCAACGCGCGCCTAAATGATCTAGTTAGGGATATTAAAACAGATACAAAGAGGAGCGCTCTCACGCTATCAAGGATTTTTGCCGTTCGATTGCACTTTCAGCTGGTTCCCGGCCGTCCGATGGGACTCTAATCCCGCTGTTAGGCCGAACATCCCGGGGTAGCTACTCTGGAAAACAAATCAAAGGAATCTCGTCCAATCTCGGATGGACGGTTGTGATATGGAAACGTGTGCGTCAATAAATCTGTAGCCATGCCCACCCTCCCCGCACCCCCACAACCCTCACACCCATCCTGATCTCGGCTGGCAAAACCTAGGTGTCCGCCGCCGCTGCCGTCCTCGTCGCGGGGAGAGAAAGAGACCTACAGAAAAGCATCGGCGATCGCAGGCGAAAGTCTTCGGACCCGCTGTTTCCTCTCTCCCGCCGTGGACACGCATCTCTTCCTAATTTCTCTCCTTTCATGGAGTGGTTAAATGCCTGACGTTGGTGGCCATGGCCATGGCCATGGCATCACTACAATCGGTGTTTACAGGCGTGCTGCTGTTCAAGACGATGGCTACGCTTCCGCAGTCCCTCGATGCCGGTCACGCCTTTCTCTCCAGGTACTGGTCGCCCTCTCTTTAACGAGTGGTTGGAAACGGTAGCAGCATACGTGTTTGTGTCTGCTCGTTTACATGTTGTAATGCAAGCGTTTGTTAAGTGCTCTCAAGGGATTTGCAAAGCCATACGAGGAGGTCGTTGCAGATAAGAAACCTGGCTTGTCCTCTGAAGTTTTAGGTGAGCTGCTCTCTACCTGCAGGTTGCTGGTGGGAGGGAGAAAAATGGGAAGTGCAAGCTCAAGCAAAAGTATGATAACTTGTTTTTCAATGCACACAAAGTAAACCAGATTCAGAGATAACAAGATCATAGAAAGTGTACGATAACTTCATGTGAGCAAACAAGAATGGTTCAGTCCTCTTTTTCATCTTCATTCTGGAAACTATGAAGTGTTGTAAGTAGCAGAGAAAAGCTTTCCGAATATTCATTGTGTTGAACTGTTTGCCCCCAAGCATACGCCATAAAGCACCAAATGTATGACACTTTGCATCATTGTCACTCCATTGGAAGATCAGAAAGATTGCTGGTTAGTCTTGGCTCTCTTCATCGGATAAAAAAGGCAATCCTTGACGATAGTAATTGTCCCTTCATGATTAAACATGGGAATTTTGGTGGAACCAGAAGTCATTAACTTTGGGAAAGAATGGAGTCTTTGTTGTCCACGGTTTAATGACAATCATCTGTGTTGGATAATCTCTCGAGAATATTATTTTTTTTGCTTTGTTGCTCGATCTACAGAGAAAAGCTTGTTCATCTGTTCATGATATGGTGTGTTGTCAAATGATAGCTAACATTTCCGTTCTTCTTATCGTTTTCGCAAACATGACATTAGCATTGGTTAATATATCTTACAATCAATCGTCCCTCCAAAGTATATCATGTCCGTTGTTTTGCTCTTATGCTATGTTATACACAAGAAATGTCATGCAACCATCAGCCTGCATACTAGACATCCATGGATTGGTAAAAAAGATTCTTTTAGTATCAAGAAACATCAACTTATATAATCTGTTTACATTGCTTTATCAACCATCATCGGATTGGTTTTGCTGTTTGTTAGGGTTCTGATTGTGTGTTGTGTTAATTGTTGATTTCAGTATTTTAGTTCATCTTTCTGTAAATAATTATGTGCTCAAACCTGCGAGTAATGTCTTAGCATGACTGTGCTACTACCATTCTGTTTAGCTCATATTTTTTAATATTAACTATCTCCTTGATGGTTTGTACAAAATGTGAAAAGCACGGGCAAAAAATAAAGGAACAAACAGGTGCCGCGTGGCAAAGCGCGCTGTTCGAATCTATTTTATAACATTCAATATCGCTGCACTGTGCATCTAATTGATTGTTTACCATTATGTTTTGTATAGACATATGAAAAGACGATGAGATAAGCAACAACAGATTGTAACTTCTATTGTACCAATTTCTTCCTACCAATCTCTTTCCATTTTTTCCGTACCATCATGTTCTATTATGAGTAAAGGAAAATATCTGTGTACAAAAGTTGTATTTGAAGGTACTAATTAGTAATCATTTTCAATTTCAGCATTATTTTCACGAAGGGAGGTCATGCGGTTTAAAGGCAGCCATAGCCTTTGATTCGGTTGTTTCCTTATATGACGGTAATGCATTTTTCCCCTTGAAGGCACAAGCTGTTTGTCATCTTAAGCTTCTGCTGGTGGTAATATCATGTGATGCATGAGCATCAGACAGCTAGACATTGTACGTGTTTGATGTTCATTATCCAAAATATGCATGATTGGCAAGTGTCGGAAAATAGAAGGCACGTCGCACTGCATGATAAGTATTTACTTTCTTTCTATAATCTGTTGGTGCCATTGCTATGAGGCTGGGATGATGTATGAATCAGGGAGTTTATCCTGTTTGATGAGTGACTGACCGTGTCCTTTCATTCGACGGTGAAAAGTAGTGTTTTTGTTTTGATAGGCCACATCACTTTCTGTTACGTATCTATTTGTGATTTAATTTGGTAAACCCGAATGGTTTACTGGGTTCCATGGTTACATCCGTAGATATAAGACGTTAAGAAAAATGATGTATTGGAGATCATGGTCCCTACTTGAAAGTTTTTAAAAATATATGCATCGACAGAACAAAATGTTGTTGATTTGTAGTTCCGCTACCTAGCAAGTTACTACAAAGGGTAACCGACACTTTATCTGGTCTGGCTAATATAGGCTAAAAAAATATTTGTGGTATTATTATTCTAAAAACATAAACACAATACTTAATTATCGCTGAGTTCTGATGACCCCAAAGATTTCTCAATACTTTTAGGTGTAGAATAGTCACCTGTCCAACGGAATTTTCACTTTATTTTCTCCTACATCAGTCATCTTACATATATTTATTTTGGTGTGTGCAAATGGTCTTGATTCCTCTATCCTTTCCATGCTTTGTCTTAATACATACATGACTTCATACCACGCATATTTATTCAGAAAATACGCTAATTGTTGCATACCTATGTTATATGTAAGAAGCTCCATTTTTACGTTTCTGCATAGCGTGTAGCAGCTAGATGCATCGGGGAAAACTGGAATTGGGTAAAAAGCTGGAAAACAAATAGTGCAAAGGCGGCACCAAAAGACTGTTGCTTGACAGCCTTCCTCCATCCACCCTGAACAATGGTTGGCATCAGAAGGTACGAACATACACCCTTTCAGACACATCAATACCCTAGATGCATTGGTGAAAACTGGAATTGGGTAAAAAGCTGGAAAACAAATAGTGCAAAGGCGGCACCAAAAGACTGTTGCTTGACAGCCTTCCTCCATCCACCCTGAACAATGGTTGGCATCAGAAGGTACGAACATACACCCTTTCAGACACATCAATACAGATCCTTCTCATTTTTTTATATACATCCTTATTCAATTTGGTGCCATATATTTCAGGCCATACCTTCTCTTCTTTTGCGACATCAGTGTGGCCACCATATTCATGAGGCCAGCATGAAGATCGTCCTCACTTGCACTTAGCCAACCATAAACGTGCCATAGTTCTTCTTAATACCGATCTGACCAGTATCAACCCAGTATCAGCATTTTGTTTCCGGCTATGACATGCCGCTGTTACATATATTGCTTAAGCAAAATAGTGTGATCGTCCTGTCATGTCGGTTGAATGGTTGTATAGATGATCGTTTGCTATCTAACATAACTATGTAACTGGATGTATATCTTACTAACTACCTGCTTCTCCAAATGCTCCCACAAATTCAGTAAAAAACAACGCTTACTTCTGTTAAATGTAATTACATTTCCCTTCCGGTAGCTGCAATACTAACTTCATGTTTAATAAACTAAAGAAGCAAACCAACAGCAATAAATATAGCCAAGGGCGTGGCGTGACGCCGCGCCAAATTTAACTAGTACATGATTATGACAGGTGCCACGAAAAGCGAAGTTTTACTTTTACCACCACCACAAAGTGACCATCCTTGAATCCATCCTCCATAACTGAGATAATTCGATATGCATGGCTCAACAGAACATCGAGTTAGTCTGTCTGGTACGGCATCCGAAAAACATGATGTCATGCATTTTATGGTGGATAACTTTGATGCTATTGTATGTTTCGTTCTACGTGACGTACATGTACGAAAATATATACGCATCAGCCAAGAGTACACGGGTTATGCGGAGGCACTAGTTGCATCATACGGAAGAGATAGCCATGCAAAAGGATGTTTTCTCTAGTACAATGCACATTCTCAAGAATTTAGAACTTATGTACTCCCTCTGTTCCCAAATATAAAGCATTTTGGCAGTTTAAACGAAATTTTCAAAACGTATTATACCAAGAAACTGAGGTAGTATGCATTCTTTTTTCCTTGTATCAGTCCATCCACAATTGACTGTAGGAATACGAAAAGGAATGGCAGCACATGGTCAAGGCAAAATGTACATCAAGGCCGAGAAGCTCGCAGACCAATGAATTATATCAACACAGGCAAAATAACAAAAACACATCATGTTACACTTAGAATCGTGTTTTGCTGACAGATGAAAACACCAGCTCACTCCATCAAACCAAAGCCTCTTGCGGACACATATCATTCTCTTCTTCGCATCACCAACGAAACAAGCGCTGTACAATTTCAAGTGGCAGTATTAGTTTCAAGAATTGAAAGAATAGAGAAAATCAATGGAGAAATTATGTCAGCAGGTAAAGGTAAAACAGTATTTTTCTTGGTACCTTGCTTTTCTTCTTCTTTTTCTTTTCAATGTACTCAAGGATCTCCCCTTGCCGCTCAAGAGTCTCCTGCAAAACCTGCAAAAACATAGCAAAGAATTTTGCTTAATTTATAACATTTCAATGGTGTTTCAGATTAAGGAAATACAGAACGGTGGTGGAGTTAGCATGACAACACGGAAAATCGGTATTATGCAGTAAGAAATAGCTTTTCGGCCAGGTGGAAAGAAATTACCTTCTTGGTCAGTGCAAGTTCCTCTTCCAATGCACTGACCCGGCTGGTTGCAGCCTTCAGCATTTCGTCCTTATCCGTGGGCATTTCCGCTGAGTTATTTGCACCGGTGGTCACACAACTCGTCGTCGATGTGCACTTAAGTCACACATCTGGATAACTGAATTTTTTGGTCACACAACTCGTCATCTGGTGCACTTAAGTCACTGGCCCCACCTGTCAGTCCGTTTTCCGTTGAAGTTGATGCTGACTGGACACGTAATTTTGCAAAAACCCCCCTGTACTTTTGAACATTTGCAAAAACCCCCCTGTATTTTTGGACATTTCAAAAATTCAGGGGTTTTTTGCAAAAATACAGGGGGGGTTTTGCAAATGTTCAAAAATACAGGGGGGTTTTTGCAAAATTACGACTGGACACGTAATTTTGCAAAAACCCCCCTGTATTTTTGGACATTTGCAAAAAAAACCCCTGTATTTTTGGACATTTCAAAAATTCAGGGGTTTTTTGCAAAAATACAGGGGGGTTTTTGCAAATGTTCAAAAGTACAGGGGGGTTTTTGCAAAATTACGTGTCCAGTCAGCATCAACTTCAACGGAAAACGGACTGACAGGTGGGGCCAGTGACTTAAGTGCACCAGATGACGAGTTGTGTGACCAAAAAATTCAGTTATCCAGATGTGTGACTTAAGTGCACATCGACGACGAGTTGTGTGACCGCTGGTGCTATTAACTCATTTCCGCTGGCTTTGCAAGGAGTGCAAGGATCTTCTCCTCAAGATCAGCGAAGCGCTTTGCAGAAACAGCAGCGTATGCAGACTCCGCCGATATCTTGGACTGCTGACGTTCGTGAGTTTTTGGCGTGCTTTGGGCAGCAATGGTAGCAGTCCCTATGGCAGCGCCAATTACCTTCCTGGGCATGTTACGGCTCACACGGAGCATCGTCGCAATGCTCATCACAAGGGTCATGATGCCACCAAACAGTGGGGGATTGGATCCATTGGCGGCATTTGCAGCAGCTGGTGAGGAGCATGTTTTGGTCAAAACCGTCAGTGGAAAAGTACAGGGAGTAGCAGAATTGTTTTTTGTCAGAAGGTTATCAAAGAGAAGAGGCGGTATTAACCCTGACCTTTAGTGAGGGCAAGCTTCTCATCTGGTAATCCCTTGCCCTGGCATATGGCATCAATAGCCTTCTCAACCATTTGAACATCACAAGAATATGGTGATCCTGGGGTCTGATTTTTTTATAACAACTGTAAGTGAGATTTGTGTATATATGTGGGAAGAATTAGATTTATTCTAGTTTTAAGTCTAGGACCATTTGAGCCATAACCTCCCTATTACTAACAAATCAGCTGCTCCGGAAAACAATTAAATTGACAAAATTGGAATAGCAATCAATACATTTTCTTGGGAGATGGAGCCAGGAAATGCACCTAAGTTCAGATGTTAAAAGTTCTACTCTAGTTTCATTCACCAGAAACTTTCTTATTCGCATGATTTAACACTAGCAAGTATTAACTAAGTTATTGAAATCTTTCATATCAGTGAAGCAACCTGACTTACAGGAAACAATGTAGGAAGAAGTTCCTCATGCACAGGTGACAACTGAGGATGCTCAATTCGGGCACGTGAGGCTTTGAGTGATAGGGTCCACCGGTCGTCTTCCCCGTTAAAAAGATCTTGCTTCTTTTTGGAAAAAAAAACTGATGGATAAGTACTATTTTCTAATAAATTGACAAATATGTTAATATGTCTGTGTTCCTGCAAGAGTAATCTTGTTTCCGCTACCTTCGGGTAAATGGTGTCATCTGCAGAAATCATTTTCTCTTCAGTATCAAGAGATTCCAGATTGAGCTTCCCACACCTCCCGGCACCAGTTTGAACCATCTTCACATCAAAGTATCATATAAAGCACTAAGTTAGTTTCTTGTCTTTTGTAATCCAATGTTCTATTTTAAGTATAACATGCTGATGTCAAAGGATTAGATTGGAGTATACCTTCATGACTTCAGGGTTCTTCCATGGGCCCTTGTCAGCCTTCATGCAACCACCTTCGCACTGGCAAGTTCCACCAAAAAACTCTGGCAGCTCACTGAACAACCGAAAATATTGGAAATATGGAGTTAGAAGTAGCATAACGGTTAATAAGATCGATAAACCATAAAGAAATGTTATAGAATTGCTTCGAACCTGGCATCAATCACCTCGAGAAGCTTACTCTGGTACTTGTTACCCAATACCTACAGAAATGGACAGTCCAGGAAACAATTCTATTAACTGAAATGGAATAAATAGTGTTATATTAATGAAACAAAATTATCAGAGATGAAAACTTACATGAATCTTTGCGGTGGTCTTTGGGTCAAGGAAACTCTTCACTGTACCCCAGAGGAGTCGGAACCCTTGGCCTGCATTAATGATGAACATCCGGGACAGTGTCTGGGACAAGAATTATATAAACGACAAAGTAAGAACTTGTTAGAAAAAGCCCAGCTCAAACTTTTTTTGCATGGAGCGTAATGAACTGTTTGTCATCTGGAGTTCTGGTACCTCCGGGTAGTTATCACCATCAATCTTCTGAAGCTGGCCGATGAGGTCCCTTGCAGCTTTGCTGAATTGTTTCATCCCCTGAAAATGTTCCTCCCCTTAAAACGCCATAGTAAAACTGCAACGTCGAATAAACGGAGCACCTTTGATTCGATACATACCACTCCTTGGACATCAAGTATGGTAGTGCTCTGGTCAATATGGCGCTTGGCAGCTACAGAGCAAGCTGGAAACTTATCGGCAAAGTTCTTCTCAAACTCCTTGACATGGTTCTTGACAAAACGTTCCATTGTGGTAACCTGCATTAGCTTATTGACATCGATCTGTCCAAGCCGTTCAATGTAGACAGGCCTGCCTTCCTTATCGACCCCATGGTAACCTTGAGGGTAGCATTCTGCAACCTTATCAGCTTCTTCGAATTCAAAACCCTGACAAGGGATTTAGGATGAAAATGTGACAATAGTTCATGAACTAACATAGTATGTTTCAATCCAAGTGGTTTTAATCAAAAGTTCAAAACAGAGTCTAAAATCACGAACTATAAGATAGCTGTAGTTACCTCTAGAATGGCATCTGTGCCGAACTCCTTTCTCCACTGCAGCATATCAGCCCACATTTGCTTTGTCTTCTCAACATCAAATTTTCTGGCCTTCAAAAACCTACACCATCACATCGTTCAGTAATATAACTCCGCAAGAAAAATGCAGACATATATACAACATGATGTGCAATTATCAGATAAAATACCTAAGCATCATGTGGTATTCATCATGCTGCGATGGTAGAAGCTCTTCGAGGACAAGAAGCTGGCGGAAGGCATCTACAGCCTGCACCTCCTCAGGGTCGCGCTCATCCTCAATTGAAATGGACATGACCTTGCTGCTCCTCCTCCCCTTCTTCATGGAATGCCTCAGTTTTTGTGAGGCGCTCATCGCTTTTTTCTTAAGCGAGGCAATCCTTGCTTTCTTTTCATCTTCTGAGTATTCCACATTGGATTTCCTCTTCTCTTCATAATGTGCATCTAAGGCTGGTGGTACCATCACATGTACATTAGTCGATTATGCATAGACTAAATTTGGTTTCGGAGAATGGTGTTGATTTTCTAAAAAAAATACACTAATATAAAAAATCCTACATATACATTGAAAATATAAATGGATGAATTATCATTATATTCCACTTTACACATCAGCAATGCAGTTAATACAATGATTTGCATTGTCACGTACCTGAGCTTAGATGGTGCTTGGGAGGTCCTGACAGGACTTCTGTCATGTCTAGTACGCCCTATCCGGACCTGTTCAAGATAGAATAGGTTTGTTTATATATTTCTGCACAATATTATTTGCCCAGGAAAAAAAAAGGATATAGGTTGCTGTACGTAATAAAGAAAACTGAAAAACAATTTTGTGCACAATAATATTATTTGACTTTGTGTATGCAGTGAAGCTAATTCAGACCCGCTACCTGCCATCTCAAGAAAGGTTTATTTGCTCCCTAATTTTAATTAGAAAGGGTTGTGGAATAAACAATATATTAATCTTTGTCCCTGCAACGTGAATGCCACCATGCTCGTACGAAATGTCCAAAAATAAGAAAGGTCGCTATTGGCATCTGTCTATATATGTGGCTACTAATAAAAAGGATAAGAAACGAAAAACAATTGATCACTTTATCAGACAGAAGCAAATCTAAACGTGGGTGTAACAATGCTTTTAATGCGCCCAAAACATTTTTGAAAACTTAAAGTGGGGGAAACAGACGACGTGATCCAAGCCGAACTAGGAGCATATATCGATTGGCGAATATCAGAAGACAGTTCTAGTCAGAAACAGAAATTCAGGTAGGAATGCAGCACGCGCTGATGCAATTGGAGCATCACATACGAGAATCGAGAAAAGCGGAGGTACATAGCAGCCTGCGTGTTACCAAGATCGTCGAACCAACGAAGGGAAAATGAGGCAGGGTAACAGAACAGGGCAGGACGGCTTACCTCCGGGCGGAGGGTGTCGGAGGAGAGGCGAGGACGATGGAGAATTGGAGATGGCGAGGAGGGAGGAATGGAGGGAACCAGGAAGGAAGGTGATAAAAATAGGCTTTGAACTCCCGCGAGGGACGCACGCCACTCATGTGTGGCCCGCACGACGAGGCGTCCATCCGGTGAAGGAAGCCGTCAATCAAAAAAAAAAAAAAGTATAGTATTCTTCTCCCGTCGCCTGTAGCCAACCAAGGATCGTTCGTTCGCACCTGGCGCCAGAGCACGACGCGGCGAGCTGGCGATGGCTATGCCACATATCGACCGGCCGCTGCATCCGCTGGTCGGCCGCCGACGGTTCATTGCTCCGCCGCCGGCTGCTGCCGCCAGGCGGGGGATCTTCACCCGCTCGTTACCCTTCCACTCTCCTACTCCCCGCTTTCACTCTGATCGGACGCCGCTGCAGCCATTACAGCTAAGCTCTCCATCACCAACCCTCCTCGGGATTTCTTAGGCGAGGTCACCACTGCCGGCAGCCGAGAACAGCCGCCCCGTGTTCTCAAAACCAAGGCCCCCCTGCTAAGTAATGCATGCGGTAGCGGAGGAGATCATATGGCGCGCCGCCGGCGGGATCAGGATAGGTCGGGAGCTTTTCTTTTCTCGTACCGTTCACGGAGACGAAGGACGCAGTGTTGCGTGGGTTGGACTTGGGCCTTTTACTTTTTCCTCTTTGGTTAAGATCAATGAATTAACGGCCCGGTGGGCCATGGTCACAAGAACGATCCATTGGAAGGCCTACGCGTTTCGGCAAGCCTATACCAGAAAAGACCGATCTTCCGCAAGTTCGCCCCGTGCGGCGGGACGGGGCTTCCCTGTGCCCTGGTCATGCGACCATCGGTGCGGCCTGCAGATCGAACGGCTCGATGCCTCCGTCTCCCGCACCTCTAAAACTCCGACTTTTTCTTCCGAAAATAAAATAGAAATATAGCCCGTCCGTCCGTATCCCGTTCCCCTCCCGTATCCATCCCCGCTCGGAGCAGCGGAACTGCGGAAGCTGAGCCGCCGGCGAGACCTCCGCCGCGCTCACGTTCATCCAGCCACCATCCTACACCGTCCCTGTGATTCACCAGCGCCACTCCATCGACGGATCTTGCCGCTCTGCCGCATCGGGGTCACAGCTAGCCTCAACCTGGACGAGCGTGACCGAGCTTTGTTCCTCCGCCGGCCGTACTCAGCTACTGCGTTCCCTTGCGAATCACAGATCACGGTGGACCAGGTGTTCTTGCTAGAATGTGCTCGTCGCTTACCTCGTCTCCGTGTTCAAGCTCAAGGAGAACTGGAGGTAAACATATTTTGCATTATGCGGGATCGCTTCTTTGGAATTCTTGAGCTGGGAAACTTGAAAGCATGGACTGATTAGATACGTCAACATGTAATACTTCGTTTGCTAATTCAGCATGCCATGTTGATTAGATGATCAGGTTGTCTGAACTGAATTTTTACACTGCAGCACGCAAGCAATCAAGCACGGCACAATCGGTTCAACAAGGGGAAATTAGAGGATTTTCCTATGATTCGTCATGAAGAATGGAGTGCGTTTTTGGTGCGTGAGATTCATTGTCATCAGGGACGGCAAAATTAACTGTGATTCTCCATGACTACTCCTTAAAAAATCCATCAGGGGGAGACGTTGTTCAATAGGAGAGGAGAAATGTGTTAGCGGTAGATCAGATCCACCTAGTCTCTCTTTTTCTTTGAATTAGTGGTAGATGAGATCGCCCAGCTGTGTACAATCTGTGGATGTGTTCCCGCGCTATGTGTTCCAGCGCAATGAGACTGTCTCAATGGTGAATGCGAGGGACGGCCGACGGGGCTGTATTTCTGTTTTTTTTTCAGAAGAAAAAGGCAGAGCTAAGCGGGCGCGGGAGGCAAAAGCGCACAGCCGTTCGATGCGCAGGCCGCACGGATGGTCGCATGACCAGGGCACAGGCAAGCCCCGTCCCGTGCGGCGACTGGAGCCTCCCAAGTCCCACCCTTATCGTTGTCACTAGGCATGGAATAAAAACTTGAAACTCGGGAGTTAAATGAGCAGCTCGTAACTCGAGTCGGCTTGGTTCGAACTCGTTGTCAAACGTAATGAGCCGAGGTTTTATTTTTAGCAACAAACAATTTTGAGGTAAGGAGCCGAGTTACAAAGTACTCGTTTAACTCGGTCACCAACTGACGTTTTTGTCTATTTGAACAATTGTTCTCTATTATATAGTTGTTTAACGACTAGAAATTACTTGATGATGTCATATTGTCACTGAATTCTGTGATTGTTGCATCATACATGCATAAACAAATATTATATATACAATTTACCGAGCTAAACGAGTAACTCGTGAGCCGAGCAGATTTAGTTGCACTCGTTAGTGAAACGAGTCGAGCCGAGCTAACTCGTTACTTGACCGAGTTTTAATGAATCGAGCCGAGTTGGCTCGGCTCAAATTTCAGGCTAATTTGTCACCTTCTCATCCAAACAAAAGTTGTCACCTTGTCGCACTTCTTCCGGTTATTTTTTTTCTTGTTTCTTGTATGTTTGTGTTTATAGTTTTCGCGTGTGCTTATCAAAAAGTTGTACTTTAAGAACTTTATATAGATTTTTATGAATTAAAAATCACGAAGTTTGACAAATATTTCTTATAAAATGTGCATTACACAAAACACACAAATGTACAACACAACTTGCACTACACGGTCGGGGGCGAACTAGAACAATGAGTCCTTGGGGTCTTGTCTTAAGTCTATTTGGAGCTCGCCGATGTGAACTGACACAACCCATTGAACATAGTTGCGCCCTTACGCATAGTACACATATACTTCCAAATGTAACACTTGGGCAAAGTTTCTCGGATAGTACTGAATATTTTGGTCCATTAGTGTATGCTAAGTTGTAGGCGCATTACATGATCCGAAGGGAATCATTAAAAAAATCATATTGTTCACAATAAAATCTGAACTTAATATGAACATCTTAAAATTTTATACGAAAAACATACCTAAATCCTAATCTGAGGTTTTGTAGAATCATGTCTCCATAAGGAATTGATGCCCATATGAATCCTTATCAAGAAACTAATATAGAACTTGCATGCATCATAACATGTCATATAGATCATATCTTGTGCCACCATGTTACGAGAGATCAAGTGAGGCCATGAATCCAATCCATTTTCCAACATAAGAAATAACCGTCACTTCATATTATCTGCTGATTGCGAGCTTATTTATTCGAAAAATGCAAAAACGGTAGAGTTGGGGATAGCAAGAAAGTTACTTTCTGCTTTGCAGGATTGTTAGAGAGGCGGATAGCTGGGACATGGGAGTCCTATGATGTATGATCCATGTGTTCAGTATTAAACCACTAGTAGAGAACGAAGCATTAGTACCGGTTGTGGATGGCCTTTAGTACCGGTTGTGCAACCGGTACTAAAGGGTCGGCACTAAAGGGGTACCCCTTTAGTACCGGTACACAGTTAAAACCGGTACTAAAGGGTCTCCACGTGGGCGAACAGCCGCGCGCGCAGCGGAGGACCTTTAGTACCGGTTGGTATACTAAAGGTTCCTGCTTTTTTGCTTATTTTTTCGTTTCTGGTTTTTTTTTCGATTATTTTTCGGGGTTTAGGGTTTCTGTTTTTTCCTTTTCGCTCATTTTTCAGGGTTTCGGAGGAGATCATGTATAAAGTACTCATTATACACATACAAAGTACTCTCGTTACATATAATTAAAATACTCACTCCCTTTAGTACCGGTTTTTGTGCAACCGGTACTAAAGGGGGCGCACCAATGCCTCTTTTTCTACTAGTGAACCCTCGGTCATTCTTATGGGGAAAATATGTTTTGGTACAACTTTGTGCATTTGAATCCCAAGGAATTGATATAAACGTCAAGTTCGAGGCGCCCACTAGTCAGTGGCTAGTTGGAGGTTTTTCTTCCAGACTGAAAACTCGAGATTTTACTCTGGTTTTAGCTCAGGCGATGATTTCGGTTGTGTCGTTCCCTTCGTGTCGTGGAGGCATCACATTCGGTGGTGGATGTTGATGGTGCTGAGAACAATAATGCTAGAGTTACGACTGACTGGCCTACAGGAACACGTACGAACGAATGTGGCCTAAATTGGTTGGTTGAAATTTTACCCCTTCCTGGAAAACCGGGCCGCACGTTGTATTTTCAGCCCTGCATGTATAAGTGATAAGTCTGTAACAAATATCCGTACACGTTGCCCGTAGGTGTAGCATTAGTGTGTTGTGAATTACTAATCACCTTACCATGCAAAAAAAAAAATTACTAATCACCTTCGGCGGGTCCTTTTTTCTTTTGTTTCTTTTGCTTTTCTTTTTTCTTCTCTTTTGGCTATTGACATCATTCACGTCTCGATTAGTTTTTTTATATTCTATATATGGTGTAGAGACCGCATATAATTAGTTGATATTATTATATGTCATTTATCAACAGAAAAAGGCTTTGCAAAGGTGTCGATAGCGCTAGCAAAACTAGGTACGCTCTAATGTCTGTCTGACGCACTCCTTGTCCCGTGCATCCAAATACACCAATCTCTAACTCGACCAGAACACACACACTAACAGTTATATACTCAGTGCATGCACAGACGCATGTTTTTTTAGATAAAGAGTGTATATTAATATCGTGGAGATACAAATTACACCCAGCCTCTGCAACAACGCAATAACCAGAGCCATTACGGATGCACACAGCCGAAAGACAAAAGGAAGAAGAAAAAAAAGAAAAGTCCCGCTACAGAGTTACGGTCCTTGCAGCAACCACAACCACCACCAAAATAACACCTGATGTCCAATTCTTCAAAAGCAACGCCTTCAACAAGAACAGTGCCAGGCAGGGGCGTAGTCAGGCCCCAGGCCACCCTGGCCTTGGCCCGGGACGTGAGCACGAAACACAGGCTTATTTGTTGGTACTGTACAGTACTGTAGCGAACTTTAGCTACAGTTCACAGAAGTTGGCCTGGGTCGTGCTACGATCCTGTCTACGCTACTGGTGCCAGGCACAACCAATTAAGGTCAGACCTTGGGTTTTCATCCTGAAGATAGTCCTCGCTCTCAAAACAATGTCTTCAACAAAACCACTGTCAGGCACAACCAATTAAGTTCAGACCTTGGATTTTCACCCTAAAATGTTGGACTTTGGACTTCACGTATGTTGTCACCCCCACTTACATGCCGCTGCTCCAAGTCATGAAACACCAAACCAATTCTTCATCGCCAGAAAGATTCGAACCACCATTGTCAGTCCTCAGATCTCGCCTTTCATGTCATTCTCCGCCAGCATCATGGAACGAGAAAGCGTGCTCCATGATATTAACAGCCAGCAGAGCTTCGAAGCGCTTCCTCTGAAACCAAACGGTCAGAGAAAACACGGGTGCGCACGATCGAATACCATCCGATCCAGCAATCTCCAGGCATGAGTCGCCCAGTGGAGTTCGCCGGCGGAGCCTTCCGAAACACGACCGTCCAGCCAGATCGATGGGGACTAATATCTGGTAGATCATCATCTCGCCGCGAATAAGAACTAAGGACCGCCATACCAGACCCCATCCGCCAGTGCCGCTGGTGTTCCGATGATCTGACGGTGGCTGAGGCCGGCCGCCGGCTTGCATCGGCGGTCTCACGATCTGGCCACCGTTTTTCTGCATCGTGGTCTTCCGGCTGATGGAGGCCTTCCTGTCTTCCGATCTGAAGCTGAACGCAAGGCAGCAAGCCACGAACGATTTGTATCTGTGGCTGCATGCCGTGCTTCATGCACATGCAGGCGGACGAGCTGGCTTGATCCATGCATGCCCTGTTCCTGCGCTCGGACGCTGAAGGCCGCCGGCCGGCGATCCAGATCAGATTGAAACCGATGGGCACGGTGATGCCTGCGGGCCTTATTTTTGAAGAAAAAACGGACAGGGACGTCCCGCCGCCGCCGTCCGCCGTCGGACGACCTCCTCCGGCGGCGGCGGGGGAGCGGGAGGGACGGGAGGGGTGGCCGGCGGCCGGGGCGATTGGTTCCCCTGTACGTGCGTGTGTGCATACTGCATAGCATCAAGAGGAACCAGCCTTAAAGATCTATCCAGCAGGATGGTTAATCTTGATGTTATGCAGCTCATGCACAAATACTTATAGTATCATATGTAACACGCGAGTACATGTATTTATCTCTCTTCTCAAGCCGCCCGACCCATCTCCAAGTCGCATGATCTACCGTCCGAATCCCATCCCGAAAGGCGGCGCCGCCGTCCAGTAGTCCGCAGGGCCGCCGGCGTCCGCGCCGACGTCCAGGGTGCAGCTCACCGGGACAAGGCACAGTCCCCTACTCCTCAGATCCGTCTTTGCTTCCTCGCCGCTGCTTCCATCCTTAATTTGTCACAGCAAATTATATGGATTAGCAGCCAGGAATTAACCCATGTATTTTACGTGTGTATAACCTCCAAAACTATATATATGCATGCATGAAAGTATATATGCAATTAAACCACATGATCAAGTGATGAGTACCTCGTCAGGGTGTCCTCTCTTCCTCGTGGCTTTATCATGTAACAGCTGCTTGTAATTAATTAAGTAACCGGTTTATTAACCACGTCAAAAAGGTCGCACTGTACGTAGTGTTAGTGAACAAAAGCTATACATAGTAGCAGGTAGTTTTGCTGCGAACGAAATAGTTAAAGGTGTAAAGCTAGAGACAAGTACTCCCCTGATTAACTTTTCCGGATGCTTTCATGGGCCAATTAAAGCAATGTTTTTTAGACAAACTAAAGCCCCCCCTTGGCAACAAAAGAAAGAGGATCGATCATCCGTTGTGCTTTACTTCACTGATGATCAGCTGGGGTATAGATCCCACACAGGAATTAATGGATGTTTAATCGGAATGAATGAATGAGTAATTAATTATTATACCTGGCCAGGCTCTTCTGGAAATATGCTGCTCCTTTCTCCTTGTTGAACCTGTAAAAAATGACGGTCTTAAGGAATCAGCCACCTTTTTATCGATAGGAATATATATTGGTTGGTCAGGCATAAAGCTTCTGCCAATGCTTTTATCGAAAGATCTCGCAAAGATATGATGCTTTGTATAAGTAGCAAGTGCATAGGCTTTTCTAATGTGCTTGTCCTGGCATTAGCTGCTAATCTCTGATTTAAATTAATCTGCGCAGACTGTCGGTGTATGTGTCAAACTGTCAATATTCATGGGTCAAAAGAATAATATAGGTGAAACCAAATGCTAGTTAAGTGAGGCCAATTATAGTTAGGGTATCTAAAGCTCACGCCACCGTGCAAGCTCACATAGTTATAGGTAAAACCACAGGTTACTCAAGTGTGAGTGTGTGACCCAAATGATGGTTCAGATAAGAAATCTAACTTTGTGATCCATGTAAGGCTGCATGTGTGTAAGTGATCACTGTACAATCCAGAATTGAGATACGAAAAGAGAACATGTACTACCACATAGAGCTGCCAAGAACATACCTACTTTCAGCACCAATCGCTTGTTTTATCTGTTCGGTTGAAAAACTCAGTGACAAATTAGCCATGGATTCGGGGGGTTAGACAATGTGGCAAAAAACCTAGAACACCATGGCATATCATAGTCAAACTCCGATCCCTTGCTGCAGACAGCGTACGTAGGGACCTACGCAGGAACAGTGTGAACCTCAACTATTACGATCGAGATCGCATGCAAATGCCAATACTGCTAGATGGCTTTCTCTGCTGTTGACCAAGGCAGGGCCTTATTCAGGGTGGCCAGGGAGGAGGGAAAGATGCGATGCGATGTGATATGCGCATGAAGGCGCGCAGATACGATGAGCCATGATCATCACCTGCACCTGCGACTGGCTGCTAGCCAACGCGTCGGGAATTGTGCCTGGAAACGCAGAGGGCGTGCTAGCTGCGTGGGGCACCCCTTCGTCCACGAACGCATACAATCGAATTAAGTTACTACGAGCAGCTGGCCCGAGAGGCTAGGAGGACTGGATCTACTCACAGTCACAGTGGCTTCGTGCCGCTGCTTGGAGACGACAGAGCCCCCACCACCATTGCCGCCGCCCAGCTGGTACGGCGAGCTCAGACCCTGCACGCGCGCCCACAGGAGATCAATTAATAAGGGTTATGACACAAATTAAGAGGTAACATGGTACAGATTAATTCACTGTGTGGAAAACTTATATCTAGGCTAAAAAACATAGTTGTCTCCTTTCCAAGAGCCATGCACACTGTTGCTAAAGAGATTTGCATCTTCAAGTCGCCCGCAGCCGCAGGTCGCAGACTCGCAGAGACGACCAGACTAACGCATGCAAGCTATAGGCGGATGCACGCTAGCACGCATGCAGCTTTACCACATTACGTATCTGCCTCGTTTTGTTTCACTTGCATGGCTCCTTGCGCATGCGCAAACATCAATCAAACTATCGCTACCACACTATGTAGAATACTAAATGAACGCAACAACAGGATTTTCAACAACAAAGCAAGAGTCTCTTCCGTTCTCGTCGACAAGATTATGACCGAACTAAATGACTGGCGTTCTACTGGTATCCTCAAATCGTCGTGGCCGGCTGGCGAGTAGTCCTACTATCTTGGTTTTTCTGCTGTGCATGGAAAAGACATCACAGCCAACCTTCCTGCCTGCTTGTAAATAGTTTTAGTAGTCTACTGTTTTTGCATATCCTTATGCCTCTCCTGTAACCTAAACTCTGCCGGTATTTATCCCGGTTTTCTCTTAATAAATTTGAAGCAGTGCTTACTGCCTCCTTCAAAAAAAAAAAAACTATGTAGAATACCTATGTTTGTATATATGCAATTGACCTGAAACCAACAAGGAACAACTGCACACATGTATATACTGTACTTTATGTGTGATGGATTATGGATGGATGAGTATATATTGCTTGGGAACTACTAATAAACCTGCAGGTATGGGCACGCATGCATGCATGCATGCATGGAGAGAGAGTGGGAGAGAGAAACCTCAATTTGACCGTGTAGGAATCTGATGTACCCAATGGCTTCAAGTAGTACAGACGCAGTGTCAGTCTGGCACCAAAAAAAGAGGTTAGCCCATGTCAGGATCTCTTTTTTGTAGTTTTCTCTGGGACACTGGATCTTCTTTTACTCCAACACAGTCCAGCATAAAAGCTAGAAACAAGATAGCATCATATTTCATTTGAAAAAATAATACTGTCAAGCTAGACATTCTCTTTCACTTTACTTCTATCGTGCAATAAACTAAAAAAATACATAGTTCTGAAATGTGCACGATTCATTATACTCACATCCAAAATTTTCTCATTTTTAAGCATAGAATAGAAATTATTTTGTAATGAGATTTTGTAATTTGCCGTATACACCATTCAGTACATGCAATTATTTTTTCCAGATTTGGTTGAAACTTGGAATATGATTTTTGAAAATATGAATATAATGAGCTCCCTGAAGCTCAGCCTCCATTTGGAGTTTCTAGTTTAAACTAACGTACTTATTATATCTCGGAAGTCTGAACGAATATATTCATGGAGATTGACGCACAAAAAATGAGCACCCATATGAATTCACATCCATATATTGCAAGGGACGGAGCTGCCTCATGGCCAATGGTGTCAGCTGACACCAGTGGAAAATAGCAAAACCTTTAGTAATTAGTACTGTCTAATATGTTTTGTAGTGTTTGGCCCCCCTATCATAGAGAGCTGATCCCATTGGCAAAAATTTCTAGCTTCGTCCCTGATATTGCTAAGTGGAGTTGATTAGCTTTCTTGGAAATATATGGCCACCGACATATGTATACAATGAGTTCGTGGTGTATAAAATGACATGCCTTTATCAGCAGGAGCCATGTTTTGATCTTACGTACAGCATGGTCTAATCATTCTTTGCATTAACAATAGATCCATTGAGGGCCAAAATGGGCATTATAATCAACTATACATCATGGGATCATGTGATACAATATTGTTCTCTCAGTTGTCTTTCTAAATGGGTTCTTCACTTGAATTGAGATTGACCATCTATTTATGGACATGAAAACATCTAGCTATATATATACCATCATGCATTAACTTGTGCATACCAATAAGTTGTTTATAGAGATAAAATTAGGTATGTTCTGGTGCTGATTTCAGCTCATTCATTAGTGATAGAGGGTATCTAGGCTGTACTAGTGAGGTGAAACTTGTAGACCTGGAGAGGATATCGGTGATATATACCTTCCCAAATGGGGAGACCAGCTGATGAAGGGCAGTTATTCTATCCCCTAGCTTCTCCTTTCTCACCTGAACAAAATACCAAGCAAAAGATACTAAGAATGTCATCATCCCAACCCCTTCATATCACTCCACAATGATTCCATGCCTGTCCATTACAGCATGCATGCGCATGCTTCAAAGCTAGCTTGCTCAGGCCACGGCTGGCCCATGCTCATTGAGAAAGAGAGAGAGAGAGCGGACCTTGATCGTAGATTGAGCCGGGGAGGGTTCTTGGGTCCTAGCCTTCTTGAAAGCTACTCCAGATGCTGTTGCCAGACACTGGGGGAAACACAAAAGGATCGAACAAAGTTACTAAGCTTTCAATTCCAAAAACTTAACTAATCATCAGCAAAAGGTTTCCTGCCATATTATTTCCAAGTAGTTTAAATTGCATTTCTTGAAGTGTGAGACATGGCACAGCATTCATGTTTTAAATTACTGGATTAATTCAAGTAATTTTACACTTAAGCAAGTAATGGTACCTCGCTTGGTGAGCCGTTGTTTGAGAACTCCAACATGCTGCTTCCAAGGGAGGTGATGGAGGAAGACCTAGGAGAGGATGTTTGCTTCTGGAGGGTGTTGTGCTGGTGCTGGATACCTCTGGCCCATGGAGATGGAGAGGACATTGCCAGTTGGATCTCATCACCAGCTGTGGTCATGTGGCTGTAGCCGGCGCTACTCCCGTCATCTTCTTCTCCTCCGGTGGTTGTTGTACCTGGAAACAACGCCTGTCCGTCCCAGTTTTTGTACCTCTCGTCACCATTGGCCAATCCACCACTTGCACCGGGTGAACTATCAACAACAGACACGCGGGTCAATCGCAGTATTACGTTTGCATGCAGCACTTAATTTCAAACAATTACATCGGAAGTGGATGAAAAACCAAATAGATATCAAGAACACATCACTGTGACGATCACACACACAGGAGAGAGAGAGAGAGAGAGAGAGAGAGAGAGAGAGAGAGAGAGAGATGCATACATGAAGAGATTGCTCCATGGATCCTGGAGCTGCTGACCTTGGTTACTGCTGCTGCTGTCATGCCAAGGTGCAGCACAAGTGGTAGGAAGTGGATAGTGATTCGATAGCAGAAGAGAGGAGAAAGAACTGATAGGGGAGGAGGATGATGACGCGGTGGTGGCGGAGGGCAAGACAACAGAAGGATTGTGCTGCTCAAAGGGGGGCCTCAAATTATTCACGCTCCGCCATTCATGGCCGTCAGCCATCTTCCCCACTAGAGGTGATGATTTGTGGATGAGTCCCCTATCCATATTCTCTGATATGCTAGCTAGCTCTCTCTTCCACACAAGCAACACCAAGCTCCCACTCACTTTAGTACCGCCATCTCCCTTTTGAACCCTCTCCACGATTCTCTACTCACTGAGGTCAACCTTTAGAGAGAGAAGAAAGCTTGTGAGCCTTTGCAGAAGAGAGAGAATCTCATGGCACTAGAAGAGGAGATCTATACTTAGTGGAGAGCAAGAAGCTTCAAATAAGCCATGTGTTTTATTTTGCCACTTCCCACTGTATACCTTTACTTGTTTTCTTTCTCCGGTCGCCCTTTTTCTGCTCCTATCCTTTCTTCTAATTTACTACTTTTGCTTTAGTCAAGAAATGGGCCAGGGAAAGTTGTATGTTTCATCCAGGCTTTAAGAGTAGTCATACTAAAGGATGTTTTAACAGTTTTTTGGGAAAGGTGCAGTAACCTTTCACTTTGGGCTGGGGGAGTAATCTTGTATGGGCAAAAGGCATGGGATGTCTTAATTAGATTGAGAGGGAATTGGAAGGGATAATTAACCACGAGCTGACCCACATTGGCAAAGGATAAAAATAAACGAATCTTGCCGACTTGGGCAACCCCATCGACAGGGACATTTTACGGTGCCCATATCAATGTTGGAACTCTAAGAAATGATTAAACAAGGTACGGTTAACTATTACCGATCTAACAAAGATATTATACATGCCTCTTAATGCCTAGAAAAAACCAAAAACACTACCCTCCCCCCCCCCCCCCCCCCCCCCCCCACACACACCACACGCGCGCACGCACACACATGATTAAACTGGCTATGTATTTTTAATTAGTATATTGCATTGTAGTATGATACAATGATTGAACGTCCTATGTCTTGAAATGTGTTCTTACTTCTTAACTACTTCTTAACTATTTTGTTTCTTCTTGTATATCAGTCTGACAAATCTTAATTTCGCTGACGCGGTTTGTTATGTAAATACCAAGGCACTCTAAACTTCTATGAAACTAGTTTGAATGTAGGTATAGTCCTCTCTCGCTTTCCTTTTTTGTACCATAATTTGAAATTGGTCAAATGCTTTTTTTCTACTTTTGTGTTGATAACTTAGAAGTATTTTTTAAAAGGTGCACATTTGGGTAACACTCTACAAATTGTTCTGGATACGAAAGTGATCACATAGAGATTCGGTTATGTAGAAAAGAGTTAGTTTAAACTAGATAAAAGGTGACCTTCCCGAAAAGTCACATTGTTGCTTGGTTTTTGGACTAATTTGAAATCGCCATTGTAAAGTTTCAAAAAAATCTGGGAAATCCTAGATGTTGAAAATGACACGTTCCACGCTTCTGCAAATTTCAACTCAAAATAATTTCATTCTGGCCTACACAAAAATGAAAAATCCTGACAATTATGAGAGATTTCGAATCGTCATTGCTCACCACTCCGGCTCCAGAAATTTGTCAGCTTTACACAGCCTAAAATATAGAATGTTTTGCATTTATTTTTTGCACACTGGTAGAAGTAATCACTAACTAAGTCTAGAAATAATTAGATTTTTTGGAAACTTCAAACTGTAAATTTTGAGCTTTCAAAATACAAGGCTACATGTTGCCCGGGAGAAAAATCACCGCACTTTGGCCTTCCCCACAATTTTTCCTTACTCATGGAAAAGGAGTTGGCAAAATCTCTCCTATATTAACCCACCGCTTTTGGGGATTTGGTGGTGTCTCTTTAGTCTTTCCCAACAGCTTTGAGGTATATCACATATATTCATATAAATCTAACGAAGATGATATACTAATATTAGTATAGAAACGGACTAATTTCTCGATTACACCATGTCCCCATGGTGACGTTTTGGTACACTACATAAAACACTAATTTTGTTATGTGTTCACGCGTTAGTAGAAAGGGCTTCCAGTTCCAGAACGTTTACCCAGAGCATGATCAAGCTCGAGCTGATGATGGATCTCATGACAATATGTTGTTAAGACTATGATGATGGAGCCGACAATAGAATGTCTTTTATGTCAAGCTCTGATTGGCTACACTCTTTTCTCAACCAAAACCACATCAACCTAAACTCTATCTGAATTCAATTTGTGCATAATTACGCACATAATACTATCATATTTTTATTAAAGCATATAGGAATTTCAGATATAAGGAAAACCAGTATTCCATCTATCGAATTCCAAACTAAGTAAGATCCCATTTTAAAGTAAGGAAGAAGTGTCATGAAAATCAGAGGCGGGTTTTCTGAGGATCCCATCTTGCTGCATTAATATAAGATTGGGTGGCATGGAAGACCTAGAGTCTTGTAAAGACATTGTCATTTTCCTCTCTCCGTCGTTCCTTGCGAAGGAAACAATGTAACCACAAAATATACGGGTGCCATTTCTTTGGAACTTATAATTATAGAGCACTTTTACCAAGCTATTATGTACTTTGGGTTGCGCATGCGTTTATATATTTTGGGTCGTGAGCATAACAATATGTGTAAACATGACATTAATTATGTCTACGTAGTGTTGTCTTTATTATGAAGAAAATGATGTTGTCATATCATGAGGTGGAATTTGTGTTGCCCTCTTAAATTTGTGTATTGTGATAAGAAATCGGTCATATTTTCTTTCATATAAATACTAACTGCATGATGCTCATTGCAAAAGATCGAATTCAAAGACTTGTCACTGATGTGGTCGCACGATAGATTATACTTCATATTGGATTTTGTCGATGTGTGGGCAAATTGGCAACGAGCATCCATTATCTGATACCTCTCACAAACGGGCGATTGGTTTCCATGTCAATGTGTGTCGCACAACACCGCCATGATTGTAGCAACGAGTGAGTGATGTGTGTTTCCTCATGTGCTCAATGTGGCATTATGTAATAGTATGAACTTCTCATATGTTGTATTGTCTAGCTCTAAGTACAGTGCGATGAAAATGTTCCCTCCTCTCCCTCCTAGCTCTCATGAGTTACACATCGGTATTTTAGCCGATGTAATATCCGCATGCAGAAGTGTTGCTTAGTCATAATTTTCCAAAACTTAGAGAAAGTTATTACCTTAGAAAGTGGGAAATAGGGACAGAATAATATGAAATAGGAAATGAGTATATTGGAATTAATGTTAAATATTCTAAAAACCATGAAAACTTATACACATTTTTTATACATAGGAATGGAAAATGGGAACTAGAAAAATATTATTGAAAAAATATTAAAGTTCGGTAATACAACATATTCTATATATTATATAAAATATTGAGAAACACAATGTTCACAAAATAGTAAATTACACGAGAAAATATTACATTGGGTGGGCATTATGTAAATGTTGCAAAATTCATACTACTAATTAATACTCCGTCATTTTTTATTTGACTGCCCATAGTCAACTCCCCACATTTTCAAATATTCAAATATACCATATAAGGGAGTAGAGATTTTTTTACTGCCGAAGTCCAATGCTCCGCCTTAAAAAAATCAAAAACTATATTTGTGTGTTTCAAAAAATCTGAAAACAAATTCGGATGTAGCTAATAGTATATCCCACTCACGTGTAAACTTGTCAGAATTGTTATTTTGTGTGGCCCATAATATAAGGAATTTAAATTGGTATTATGGACTTTTTGTGGGAGACATCAATGGCTCCAGGCTGATTTGTTTTCAGATTTTTTAGAAACTCATAAATATGATTTTAAAAAGTTAAACGGATGGAGCACCGGAGCTTGAGACACTAGTAGGGAAAAGCTTATCTGTGGTGCACCTTTTTGGAATTCTGTGGCGCATGGTGGGTGCGCCACAGAATTTCACATTTCTGTGGCGCACCCAGAAGATATGTGCCACATAATTCCTAAAAAAAATAAAAAAGGTTAAAAATTTTGATTTTTTGATTTTTGTTGAATTTTTACCTATCGATGACTTCCCGCTAAGTAACCCAAGCACGCTTAACTTCTATGTTCAATTCACCTCACACACCCTTATGCTACTAAAGTTCTTATTGATATAAGTATCATATCAACCCTCTTAAGCCTTGTATGCGTATATATGTGTGTACTTTATGTGTGGTATGTGTTATATATGTGTTTTTTAAAATTTTAAAAGTTTCAAAAGGAGATTCAAAAGTTCCAAAAAAATCAAAAAATCCCGACAACTTCAAAAATCCCCAAAAAATCAACAAATCCAAAAAAAACGAAAATTTAATAAAAATGTATTTTTTAATGAAAAAATTAAAAATTAGGTTTTTTACCTTTCAAAAAAATGATAAAAATCTTTACAAAATAAAATCCTTTGAGATGTAGTTAGGTTTTAGTGTCTAGTTAGTATAGAAATTTTGAAATATAAATTTAACTTTATTGCAAAAAAAGAGAAAAAAAAATGGCCATAATTTTTTCATACGACGTCAAAAAAATGTGTTTAATATATCAAAAAGAAACTAGAGAAAATTGGAGCTCGATTTCAACCGGGTTTACCCGATGAACTTTTCTCAGATCCTAGAAATTCGAAAAGGAAAAAAAGTTATTTCAAAAAGAAGATTTTTTTCTACAAATAAAAAAATAAAAAATTACTTAGAAGTTCAAAAGTCCAAAAAAAAGCCACAGAAATGTATAACAAAGAAGATTTTTGAATTTTTTTGGATTTGTTTTGAAGTTTTTTAGATTTTTTGAAGAACTAGTGAGAGCCAAAAACACTTTCCGAATAAAAAGCAAACTATAAACTTCTTATAAACTCTTAGGTGTATGTTTTCTGCACGATGACCAGTACACTGATTTGGCCATTATCTACCTTGCTTATGGTGATTTTGAAGAGTGCTTTTTAGAAGAGTGCGTACTAGTTAATTCTAGTTTAATTTGTCAGTCGGCGTGTTAAGCTTCCCTCGAATCTTGATTGATTGCGATAGGTCACATCAACCTCGTAAAAAGAACCATCCCGAGAAATTTACTACTTGTAGTTCCTAGCTATAACAAATTGTTGGATCATTGTTGTCCATCTTTTTCATTCTCCGATGCTAATCACTTGTCGGCGCTAGCTAATGATCACTAGTAGCTAGTCTATTTCTTCTATGGTCATCCCTATACGGCTATAGAAATAGAATACGATCACGTCATGGTGTCGTCAGTCCAAAATCATCGGCTCATCGCGGATCCTCTTAAAAATGAAGTGCAGGACATATTTGGTTTGCGGTCACAATTTGTTAAGGCCAAATTTTGCAAGTGTGTGGCTGATAAACTGGACACCACAAATTGTGATAAAAGTTGACAAAAATCAATCTATGGTAGATTCTAAAGTGAGGCAATTTCCAAGTGTAGCAAAAACCGAAAACATAGTACCAAACAGCCAAAAAAAAAATTTTGCGAACACAAACAGCCAAATTTTAGCTTGGTATAGTGTAGCTGGGAACCAAATATGCCCTCGTTAAGGGCATGGAGGGAAAACCTGACGGTCGACCTCTCTCTCATAGATTGAGCTTCCCCCTGCAGCAGCGTGGGTACGGCTCCATCATCACGAACACACATATACTCTGATCGTCAGAGTAGACGCAGGGTGGCCAAGGTTTGAGATGGCCCTCAAGTTGCGCTGTTGCGCGGATCTGATGGGGCATCGGATGTGGGATATGGCGGCGCAGGCCGATCGGCGGTTGGTGGCGCGTGCGTGCGATAGCGTAATATGCAGTTCCTGGACGATCATGGTGGGGACGATCGAATCTATCTCGTTGTCGGTGCCGGTAGCAGGAGCGGCTGCATGCGCGCGCGTGTTCTCTGGAGAATGGAGATGAAACCTGAATTTGCTCGCTAGCTTGAAGTTTGGAGCATCGTCAAAGGGGAGCCCGACAAGGCGTGCTCACCGCCATGATGGATTGATAATATTGCAGACAGAGATGGAACTAGTCGCCAGCCGTATGAGAGAAAGAGACATCTGCTTTAGACCTTCCACCAGGAGCCGACGTACATACGCGTTCAGATGCCATAGTGTTTAGGACTTTACATCAGATCAGAACTACAAGGTCCTCGCGTGCCTTGTCTCGCCGTTGTTTGTTGCTAGCGTTTAATTTTGTTTTCATGCGATCTGTACGAGTTTGTAACGCTGTTTTTTTTTTTTTTGAGAATTACAAAGCGATAATAGAATATATACCCCTATGACAACGGCAGAGAGAACATCCATGCTTAAAACAATTTACGTGTGATCTTAGGGAGCGCCAGAAATGGGCCGTCGTTGGGCGTCCCTCATGGTAACCGAGCAAACTAGAATGCTCTAGTCGAGAGGAGGCGCTCCGCGCTGGTGTGTTGCTTCGTCTCGTGGGATCGATGAATGTGTTTTATTTTGAGACGTGTTACGGTACATCTAAGTAACCTGGACCGTTCGTGGGCCTTGATCCGACGGTCCACGGCTGATATACTACACACTTTTTCGTGTAGTATTAGGGGGTTGTTTAGTCAAAACACTTGTTTAAATCATAAACTTTTTCCCGCTCAATTAAATTGTAGGGTAATCCAGTAAAAACACTTATTCAAAAATTCAAACACGAGGGCAATATAGACATTACACTTAATCATTTCATTCGTTAGGGTTAGAACACCAGCAGAGACGGCGGCGACGGCGGCGCACGGCGGCGCTAGGGTGCGCCTCCTTCCTCTCCCTCTCGCCGGCCTCCATCGTCGTCCGCCCACCGCACCCTCTCGCTCCCGGCTCCCCACCGCCCCCTCTCGCTCCCGGATAGCCGTCGACGGAGGCGCTCTCGAACGCTCCCGTTCCCCACCACCTCTCCCGGTCGCCGCCCTCTCCCCGTCGCTCGCGCTCACGTTCCTCGCCTCCCTCTCCCCATGGCTCCCAGTCGCCGCCCTCTCCCCGTCGCCGGCTATCCCTCTAGCTCTACTCCGCCGCTCTCTACCGCTCCCCACCTTCACCGCCCAGTTTCCTCACTGAAATGTGGAGGTCAAAGATCCGTCGGCGACGAGGTTCTGGGCGACGGAGGCGCTGGATCTGCGTGCCCCGGGGCTGGATCTGCGTGCGCTGGAGAATGGAGAGGCCTAGGCCGGCGAGGATGGCGAGGAGGTCAGATCTTCTCCTGCCGCCGGCCACCACTCCACTACAACCTGCCCCTTCTGCAGCAGCTGGAGATGGAGGACCTCCACGCCGACCGCCACTGTAAGCTCCCATCCCACCTCCTCCCCACCTCCAGACACTCGATTTCGTTCGTATCGTGCTCATGCCCCCTGCCATTCCCGTGCAGATAAGGAGGACGAGGACACCAAGCCCGGCCTCCCTCCAGATCCGGCAACCGACAAATGGATGCGAGGAGCTCGTCCAACAATAAGGTTCTCTCTTTCCTTCCATGTGTGTGCTCTCGATGATGGCTCGTTTCTTGTGCTAGCCATTCTTGCTCAGGACAACGACATGTTTGTGAACTTATGCTCCTTGTGTCTCTGTGTATGTTGCGTCGGAGTATGGAGAGGCCTAGGCCGGCGAGGATTCGTGTGAAGACGGCGTCGTGCGTCGGGTACGTCCCCTCTTCTTGATCATAGTAGGAGTATAGCGGTTGATCTTGTTGTAGCTAATATTCCAGTTAGATTTTTTCTTTCATGTTGATTATTACCAATAAATATCATAAAACTCATTTTAAACTTAATATTTGAAAGAATCTTTGTTTTTGAAAATGGAGACGTGGGTTGCACGTGCAATGTTTAGTTAACATGCTGAATTTCTTGGTATTATTTTAGTTAGTTTTTCCAATTATTATATCCGATGTTAGTCGTTCACGTCTGTGTTGGTATCCTATTGATGTATATCAATTGTTCCAGGCAAGGCTCTGCGAAGTGCAGTCAGAAAGAAACCCTCAAAACAGGAAGGAAGAGAAAAGAGATTGATGAAGATTGGACTGCTACGAAGGAGGAGCAGGCTGCAATAAACAAGAAAGCTCGTGCTATGACAAAACAAATAATAGCAGATGTACACAGGTCAGTTGCAGCAAAGAATGAAGCAAGAAGAAAAGCAAAGATCGAATTAGAGAAGAAACAAGCTGCTGCAGAAAGAGAGGTATTAAAGAGGCTGGAAGCTGCAGAAGAAGAACAACGAAAAAATAATACTGCTGCAGCAAGAGAAGAATGATGCGTAGTTCAAGTTTATTTTCCTGGATGTAATTATGCTACCTGGTGCTATTTTAACTGCTTATTTCAGTAAAACCGTATAACTGAACTAAAGCACAAGTCGCCTTGTCTCCCCCGTTAACATGGATGCCACTATTACTTTTAAGTGTTGTTTCGTACTGTACAATGCCCCCTGTAGATTACAACACATAACCTATAACTGTACATTCCTAAAGCATACTGATATGTTTCGGTAGTTTCTCATGTTGTACATCCGAGCCTGGTACTTACCATCAATATATGATGGTTCGGGTATGCGTAAAGAGGGGAGACTAGTGTAAAGCTTTAGGTTCTTATAATGTATAGTACTGCTGTTTCGATCCATGGTGTGTCTGAGGAAAAATTGATCAGATGTGTACGAGGAGGCCTGCGAGCACGCGCAAAATAAGCAAAAAAATGTGGCCGTCAGCGCTAGAACCCGAGACCTCTTCCTATGCTGGACAACATGGTGACCACTTCACCGTTTGAATGCTCTTGTCGATAACATATATCTTTCTCCTATTATTCAGAAACCTATCAGATATCTGTCAGCCAAGCTGTCGATTTGAGGGAGAATTATGCTTGGCGATCTCATAGATGTCATCGGGCTGCCCATGGACCGGCACATGGGTGATACCAGGGAGGTCGATGAGGTCCGGCAAGCCACGCTTGTGGATCCTGCGCGGCGGCGGGCCGGGCAGAGGAACGGGCGGCGAGGTCGCGGGCGGCGGCCGGGGCAGAGGCACGGGCTCCTCACCTCGTTGCTAAGGTGGGTTCATGAGCGACAGTTGTGGTTCATGGCGGGGGCATGATCTCGTCTGACGGCCATCGCCCCAAGGTCGACCTCCACGACGCGTGCCCCGGCGAGCGCGGCAGGAACTTTCCCGGAGGCGATGCGCTGCGCGAGGCCCTCGGCGATGGCCGTCTTGCCGACTCCAGCCGCGCCGACGAGCGCGACGCAGTTCTTGGTCCGGCGGCAGAGGATGTCGATGACGCGGTCGATCTTGTCGTCGCGGCCGATCACGGGATCGCCCTGGCCGGTCATGTCTCGGCCGTAGGTGCGCAGGCTCGTCCTTGATTGGAAGTAGTTCCATGCCCACCAACACAGAGCGGAAGTTGCCGTCGCGACGATCGTATAGCAAGCACGCTCTAGCAAGACACTAGCACGCGGCAGCTAATGGCGGGGGCATATACTACACCGACGGCGGATCTAACAATGTGTAGTATGTAGCCGTTAATAGAGCCGTTAATATAGCCGTTATCCCTAAACTGGCGCACTAAGATGGGCCTAATTTTGAGAAGCCCGCTACCAGCCCAGTTCACCTCGTCCGTCTGATCAACCATATACTACACCCCAATTCGTGTAGTAGAATGCACCGTAAAATCTCTCTTTATTTTTGTCTTTTTAGGGGAGCGTCGATGAATTGTGTTTGTTTTGTATTGTGCGATGTAGGCCTGCAAAGTGATGGGTTTTTGAATTGGGTTTTGAGGAAATATTCGCCGATGGGCCAGATCACTTGGTGGGTGAGAGAAGAGGACATGGGCTACTCCTTTTTTTTTCAACTGAATACGCATGAACTGCAGTGTGCTCGCCATGTCTGTAATGCCAAAACAACAATGGACATGCAAGAGCAAGACGCATATCAGAGTATCAGAACCGAGAAACCTTATTTTAACCAAATAAAATGATAAATCGAAGCTGGCTTCACTTCTTCTTAAACAAGGATTTCACAACTTTTCATTTATTGATGTAAAGATGAAAACATGGTTGCTCATACTCTAGCCAAGCTTGCTACTCTGATATGCTTCTTGCATGTAAATGACTGACCGAGGTTTGTAAAAATGTACCTCGTGTGTACATGTGTATCGCTGACAACACAACTAATCCACAAACATGCGCACACTGACGGCACAACTTATATGTATCCTTCCCTTGAACAGCCATGCAAGGAGAATAGCTAGATTAATGCTTCAAGGTGTGTTTAATTTGCTACAGGTTTGAATGACAATACTTTCCATGGTTGTGCTGTTGACCCAGCTGGCACAGCCCACACGAGTACATGATACTTACCAACCTTCTTATATTCATCCGCGGCTTTTATCTCAAGAAAGTAGTTGCTGCCAATTCCCGCTTGTTGCATGCTCACATAGATCACATCGACTAGGTCAATGTTCTTCTTGTTTAAAAGCTTGAATTTTACCACCGCAAAGCGCCCGATTTGCCAATACAAGGTGTCATGGAAGTTATAAATTTTCACCCATCCATTAGTTCCAGTAGGGGGGCCGGGTGGCGAAGTTGGAGGACTGGAGGGAGGTGGGGATTGAGCGATTGATGGTGGTGGGGGACTAGCCGCATATATTGTTGGTGGACTTGGTGGCGGTGGTGGAGGGCTGCCTGGAGCTATTGAAGGCGGACTAGACGATGGTGGTGGAGGGGGTTGGTTATCAGCTTGGTATGGCGGAGGTGTAGCTGGAGGACTAGAAAATGTTGGTGGGGGAGTAAATGGAGCGATTGGTGCACTCGATGAAGGAGGAGGAGGACTTGATATAGCTACTGGTGGACTTGATGATGATGGCGATGGAGGAGGTTGCTCATTATTTGAGTATGTTGGAGGTGTAGCGGATGGGCTAGAGGGTGGTGGTGGAGATGTAACGATTGGTGGGCTCGATGAAGGAGGTGGTGGAGATGTAACGATTGGTGGACTCGATGAAGGAGGTGGTGGAGTAGATGATGGTGGCGATGGAGGAGGTTGGTCATTATTTGAGTATGTTGGAGGTGTAGCGGATGGGCTAGAGGGTGGTGGTGGAGATGTAACGATTGGTGGACTCGATGAAGGTGGTGGAGGACTTGATATAGCTGCCGGTGGACTTGACGATGGTGGTGGAGGACTCGATGAAGGAGGTGGTGGACTTGATGATGGTGGCGATGGAGGAGGTTGCTCATTATTTGAGTATGTTGGAGGTGTAGCGGATGGGCTAGAGGGTGGTGGTGGAGATGTAACGACTGGTGGACTCGATGAAGGTGGTGGTGGAGTTGATGATGGTGGCGATGGAGGAGGTTGCTCATTATTTGAGTATGTTGGAGGTGTAGCGGATGGGCTAGAGGGTGGTGGTGGAGATGTAACGATTGGTGGACTCGATGAAGGTGGTGGAGGACTTGATATAGCTACCGGTGGACTTGACGATGGTGGTGGAGGACTCGATGAAGGAGGTGGTGGACTTGATGATGGTGGCGATGGAGGAGGTTGCTCATTATTTGAGTATGTTGGAGGTGTAGCGAATGGGCTAGAAGGTGGTGGTGGAGATGTAACGACTGGTGGACTCGATGAAGGTGGTGGAGGACTTGATATAGCTACCGGTGGAATCGATGAAGGTGGTGGAGGACTTGTTATAGCCATGGGTGGGGAATAAGAAGGGGATGAAGATGGTGGTGGTGAACTATCGGGTGGTGAGGGTGACGGTTCTTCATCCTCGCACTCCTTTTTTGGTGGTCCGTGACCGTTATTGCCATGGGGATTTGGACCACGTCCAGGCTTAGGGCAATGTGGATTTTTCACAGGCCCTACACCATTTGAGTTCTGATCATCAGCATGATCAGAACCTTTACCATGTCCGGCCGGCGGGCCCTTGTCATCGGCTCGGGATACACGGGCAGCAAGGACAAGAATCACAAGGGACAGAGCTACAACGAGCAGCGTTCTCATGGTAGCGTGAGAACGCTGGACGGAGATACGGGCTGCTAAGAGAGAGCTATTTTTGTTGGCTCACTACGGGCTTGTTCAGAAGAGGCAGCCCTGCTAGCTTTTTATAGTGGTGTGTCTTAGTAATAATTGCTAAGTTTCGCTAGATCCGATCGAGCAGCAGAAGCTTGTGGCGGTACTGCCACGCACCGACCTGCATTTGTTAATTCTTAAGTCAGCTGTTTAGAATCATCATAAGTAAAAGAGTAAAACGCACCGGGAGTCTACCAAGTTGCATGGTTGGAGCGGATTGGTCACCTACTGGGAAACTGCTAACTATTGGTCACTAACTTGTGCAAATGTTGCACGTTAGTCATTCCGTCACTAACACCGTTAAAATGCTGACGTGGACGCTATTTTTTTACAAAAAAGACCTTAACCTTTCGGAAATTCACATTCGCACCCGAGCTCATATGCTACAGTGATTTCGGGAAAATAAAAAAAATAGTAAAACTTTTCAAAAAAATCTGAAAAAAATCACGGGCACGCACACCCGTGATTTTTTTGAAAAGTTTTACTATTTTTTTATTTTCCCGAAAATCACAGATCTGAAAATTCAAATTTTTGGATCTGATTTCGGTCAGAGATTTGTTTTTTTTGCACAGGGCGTTCACAATGTCATTTCATGACGAAAAAAATCACGGGTGTGCGTACCATACTCATGTTTGCCTGTGATTTTTTTCGATTTTTTTTGAAAAGTTTTACTATTTTTTTTATTTTCCCGAAATCACTGTAGCATATGAGCGCGGGTGCGAATGTGAATTTCCGGAAGGTTAAGGTCTTTTTTGTAAAAAAATAGCGTCCACGTCAGCATTTTAACGGTGTTAGTGACGGAATGACTAACGTGCAACATTTGCACAAGTTAGTGACCAATAGTTAGCAGTTTCCCAGTAGGTGACCAATCCGCTCCAAATGCGCAACTTGGTAGACTCCCGGTGCGTTTTACTCTAAGTAAAAACCAGCAATGCTACCCACTGCGTTTCTCTGCCAGATTGGTTGAGAATTTTGAGATTGCATAGGCACAGCATCTTGATCTAGATCACAGGGAATTGACAATTACCGTCACAAAGGTCGACCAGGAGAAATAGACTTCAGGTCTAGGCGTGGGCAGATTCCAAATAGAGCAGGCAAAAATGCCAGGTGCCCCAGTTGAGCTGACTAGCAGCACACGATCGAGGTTACCTTACACGAGAAATACTTCTTTCCGCAGCAGCACACATCAAATGGACCTAAGATCTAACTCGGATGTGGCCTTCATGGGTGTAGGACATATCAAATGGACGTAAGATCTAGCTCAGATGTGAGCCTTCATGGGTGTAGCAGTAGCGCAGAAACCCAGGAAGGCCGGCCGATCAAGTCGCCTCTATAGCTGTCAAGCTTCCAGCTGCTCATTTCTGCAGTTAGAGTCAGGATCCAGTTGATCTGACCCTGCCAGACATGAAAACCAGCTACATTCGCGAGGGTGCATATGGGTACTAGGCTCGACACTACTTCAGCTTGATGAACCTGAAAATTATATAGAGATTGGTACATTTATTATGTCAGGAGGCAACAAGTATCTCAAGTTACAAAAACACTGCTCCTGGCCAGATCAACTCAGTTGCTCTCTGAGCATCCAAAGCCAGACAACTCTCCTGGATTCCTAGTTTCTTCTCATCGGTGCAAAACCTAGACCTAGTTCGACGTCCACATCGTTGCCACAATGCTAGCTAATTTGACAGAGTGGCACTTGATACTTCAAGATGCCTTTCGGCAAAGATAGTTGAACATGCCAAACTGAAAATAACAATGCTGTAACACATAACTTGTGTACAGGTCGATCATAGGGAAAGGGGGCAGCAGTGCAGCATATGGCAAGGGTAGGACAATCCAACCTGCAGCGCCAAATTGCCTGATCATCTCATCTGCATATGTGCAGAAAAACAACAGAATAAGGTCGAGCATTAATCACTGACATGCATCACCACAAAACCTGGTGAACATCACACTAAATAAGTAGAACAAACACAGTAACACACAAGATTTCGCTCTTTCTGCTCAAGTTGCTACTCCTTGGCAGCTAACCACCTGTATGCAATTGGTACTACCATGTCTTCTATAGTTTCATCGGCCCATGTACTGCCACTTATAAACAGTTAACAATGAAATCTGATCATCCAATCAAACACTATGCTGATGAGCAGTTAGTTTTCACACTCAAATATATCAGTGCCATCTTGCATATGGAGCCTAACATAAGCATGTGCCAGTATCATGGTTTAAGCTCAGGTTATATGAGCCGAGGTATTCCAACAACAAAAAACTACTTTCAAAATAAGTGGATTACAGCCGTGAACTAACTGCAACACAAGGGTACATAGATATTCATTCGAACAAAAAAAATGATTACAGGTTATACACTTTAGGTGAGAATTGAACCATAGATATTCATTAAGAAAATACAATATCATCCAAGTATTATTTACTTTGCCTGCCACCTGTTATGATTGTTTTTTCATCAATCTGCAGCATATTTGTGGGCCAAACTCTTTTATATATTGCAGATAGGTGGTTTCTTCACCACATCCGAATCATCATCAATACTCATGATCAACCAACTTCAGATTTGAATTATGTTTGGCCTTAAGGAGGAACTACAATATTACTCCAAGTTTAGAAGAAGGTTGATACAAATAAAAATACCCAAATTAACAGAAAGTGAAGGTTCACAAATAAAGTAACAGCTAAATTAACAAAAAGTTGAAAAGGTAAACTTTGAGGGAGAACCTCAATTTGACACTCCTGCCAACAAATATATGGTGGGTCAAGCTACAAAGCCGTCATGTGAATAAGTCTCAGTCAACAACTATGAAACAGGGCCTCATACTTCCAAATATTGTTCATATCAGCCGATATATTGGTACTGACCACCTAATGACAAAGAATGCACTACTATCTCGGTCATATCGGTCACATCGACCAATGTTTCTGTTACACTACTCTTTTCAAACAAATATTTCTGTCACCTTGCTCTTTTCAAACTGATAGGAGATGTTTTAAAAGTAACCTATTCCCACATATCAAAACAGAGTCCTGTTTCAGTACATACATGGTATTTGAACTTCCTTGACATTATGTCTGCCCTTAGGATTCTCACAATGAAAAACAGCATGAAGAAAGTCCACTTTTCGTCCTTTAACTTTGCTAAAAGTTCAATTATAGTCTTTAAACTTATGTTTACCTTGAATTTCCAAAATCGATCGCTATCATGGTTTTGAGGTTTTCCGAATTTTATGTTGACATGGACACCCGGTTACTAAAACCTACATATTGGCTGAACCAACCTGTAGTACCGAACCGGGTCAGCGTTAGAGTGTCGAACCGAAACATCCCACGAAAACCAAATCCAAGCAGTGGCGGATCCACCCTTTCCTAGGGGAGTGCACGGGACAGCGTGTAGACCCTTTTTTCTTTGCAAAACATCAAGTTTTCACCATGTGTGCACCCCTCTAAACTTGATTTTTATCTGATTTGGGATTTGGCACCAGTAGGCACGCTGGTGATGAATGCTCTAGCTCCGCCACTGAATCCAAGCTCTCGCAATCCCAAGCAAAAAAAAAGGAAGCCACCTCTGAGTGCTCTCGTAAAGTCATGATCTCATCTCGTCACACCCTTGTTGCCCCTTGCAGCGCCGCCGTCGCCCCTTGCAGCGCCAGACAGCCCTGTTGTGCTAGACCTGACCGAACTGATCCATGTCAATTGCATCAAAAGGGAAGGAGCTTGCATGTTGTGAGATAGAGGGTAAATGAGGTTTCCATCCACGTGCAAAGCTTCTTTACGTGTATGATTAAAACTGCATGTAGGTTCTCTTCACATCTCATCTTTATTTCTTTTGAATTTTCTTTGCAATGCAACTAGATATGGTCTTTTACTCAATGGATCTAGTGGTGGCATAATTTTTTAAGTAGATCAAAGTTAATTAGGGGATGTTCCAAAAGGTTGTGTTTGATGTTGATTTAATGATGACACACACTTGTTTATGCAGATCAAAAGTGTGGCTTTGCTACAAATTTTGGTTTAACAATTCACATGGTGTGTAATTACTGATTGATTCTTCCTTTATCTTATGTCTAAAATAGGTGTTGGCTGGTTCTGTCCGGTTGGATCAATCAGCAGCTTTTAACAACTAGGTGTCAGCACAAAATCGCAAAAAACGTCATAGCAATTGATTTAAGAAGTTGAAGGTTTATTTTGGAGCAGAGGTTCTAGAACTAAAAGTAAACTTTTAGCCAGGTTACGGGACGAAAAGTGGACTTTCTTCAAACAGCATTGCAACTGACTACCTAATTTTCGGTTAAGATTAACCATAGGCCCGCTTCTAACTCAGGTGTTCAATGTCAGTTCAAAAAGTTAAGGTTTGATACTGTTTATTGTAGTCAATCATATAAATACATGTCCTATATTTAAGTACAATGCAACATTAGTTACCTCATGCAAATACTATCTGGTAGACGCTAGGTACTCACTAGCCAAATTTGACAATGAAGACACAAATTCCACGATATGGATAAAGAAAACAGTCTTCACTTTCTTATAATAAAATCATTTGTGCAGCAGCACATTGTTAAATTAACAACTATCAATTGTACCATTATCGAATGCCAATGACCTTGAGCGGTGTCTTTCCCTGGTGCAGGAAAGGCCACATGAAAATTAATTCACAGCGTAATTGTAGGAGACAACTATTTTGGTATTTTCATCAACGAAAAATTATGTTGCAAGAGGCGCACATGCTCAAAATCACAATACATGAATGCTAAGTTTTTAGCCCACGATTTTATTAAGATAAAATTAAAGAGTCATGTTTCTGATGGACTTATTGCAGGATCAGGGTATTGAGAATGTAACATTACTTACACAAGAATCTAAATAGGTTGAGTACCAATTCGGAGAGATTTTTCTGAAACCTTAGGAATGACAACATCATTGGAATGGCCATGCTGCCGTCAAGGCTCTAATGCCCAACTGCATAGTTTTATATTCATTGCTTGACTAAAGAAGATACGGTGCAGTTTCTTCGTAGGGAGAGCTTACCTGAGTACCTGACACCTAACAATGTAATCTCTAGCCTCCTTACAAAGCTTGCCATTATATTTAAGCAAGCTAATATTTGCATTAACAAGATCATTTATCTTAAACTCATACCAAATCTAATCCTAGCCATGGGCTCCAACTGCATGTGTATCCAATGCTCACCCCAACAAAACAAGCTACGCATACTAAGATGAAAACTGAACCACAAATGACTATTGTACAGAATAACTAGAGAAAATATTAACTTCTCGGGCATCCAGATATTACTTCACTTTTTTTCTGACCCATTCATTTTTATTTTTGACGAATATGCAGCATAGTTATGACGGAACATTTTATATTTGATCTTTGCTGCATGATGCCTATAGTTGCGCTATGACATTGGTGAAGTTGCAACCAGTTTGGCAACGATACTGGTGCAGCAAAGCGTAAATGATCTGAGATGGCATAGGTACAATATATGCAGTGGTGCACCTTGTTCAAGGAAATTTTGGTTATGGCTGAAGAACTTATTCAAATTAAAGAAATAGTCAAATTAGTGGTAAGCCTATTTTGTAAGTCAAAAAATTGGGCTGTCTAGGTCGCAGTAAAAAAATAGGAGAATATCACAGTATGCACCAATGTTGCTCTTTAGATACTGTAAAGGTGCAAAATGATCAGTTGATCACCACACCAGACATTTGTATTAAAAAATAGTTGTGCCTTGAAGAGGAACGGATGATTTATTTTATTCCAAGTCACAAAATGAAGGTAATGGAAAAGAACAGCAGCAACCAAATGGGTGAGCAATTAACTGAGGCAGCAAACTTTGGGAAACGGCCTCAAGTTGGCCTTGATACACATATGTTAGTCCATAGCCCAAATCCAAACTATCTCATGGTCCAACAACTATGGACCAGAGCAACACATGAGCCATTTCTGGCAATGTTTTCTTCCATTAAAATACTACACATCAAGGTTTCCTGGGAAGCTTGGACATCTATCCAACAAATATCATAGACCATGAGGTTGTCACGAAAACAGCATGACTAGCTGACTACCAAGTTTTCCAAAAAGAAAGTTGTAGAACATGCGCCTGTTTTAGTTCTGGTGTTTCACTTCTGTTCAGAAAGGAGATTCTTAATATTGTATGTTGTAGCTTGTTCATAAATATACACCCTCCACATTTGAGTTAATAGCAAACGTGAATTATGGCTCAAGCAAATATCTGGTAGCTAATAGCCAACAAAAATGGTTCAATAAACAAAAAAAATGATACGTGAATTCAATTCAGTGACATAGGTCAGTAGAGAAATCTCCACTTCGCATATGCCACAAGCAAGTGTATCAGTATCACAGCAGTGTTGGCATTACATATGCATGCTAAGTTGATAACAAACAAGTGTATAAGTATCAGAGCTGCATGCAGCTACCACTTCAACATAGTACTAGATAGTAGACACTAGAATCTGACAAAACTGACCCTGTAATGATGGAAAAGTAAAGGAAAAACATATTCAAAAAAATCTATTCAAGAAGGGGGCAAATTAATGCAGGGTGCCCATACAATTGTGTCAAAAGTACCTTATGTGTATAGGATATTTCTCTGACAAAGCATCACAAGACAGTACAAGACTAAAGACCACTAATCGATTATTACGTACTTCATCGAAGAATTTTGACAGCACAGCTACATTAAAAAATGACGGCATGTGTCTTATGCGATCAACATACAGAAGAAGAAAATATGCATAAGCCCGCCATTTTCAGCTAGTGTTCATATGGCAGTAGTAGAGTAGTACCAGTTCATCCAACAAAACAAATGCTTATTCATCTTGTTTTGCATCCCAATCCTTCAACTTCTTACTTCCCTTTGGTTTAGCAATAGGTCCATTCATGCCCGCCATTTTTGCATTATATTTTGCTCGCAATGGTCCATTTGTAGCCCATCTGAAATTCAACGAGAAATAAGTAAGGGCATGATTTCCTAGTTATAAGATCAGAAGTTATCCCCCAGAAAACAGAAACAAACTAACTGATAAATATCATCCATCAGAATTAATTAACTAAGAGGGTGGCAAATAAGGCATGCCAGGTAAAAAACTAGAAGGGGTTTTCAGTGTTATGCTGAAAAGCATACAGAGTATGTCTTTAATTTAGGCTAATGTGTACGAACAAAAGTAGTGGCTAGATAGCACGTGTTTTACTGAAAAAGCAACTGAAAAGGCAATAGGCAGAAAATTAAACAAGCCAGCTGAACAGTTTCAGGTAGAATACGATAATGCAACAGGAAAGAGTACGTACGGTGCATTCCAATCAGTAGTGTCTTCATTAACAAGATGTGTCCACTTGGTTCTGCCACTCCGACCGAAATGCTTAACTTGCATGACCTTAGGCAAGATGCTCTTGTCCATCTTATCTTCTCCAGTAGGCTCAGAGAAATCACGGGTGTAGATAGCATCTCTACCAACTGACTGACTAACGTCATCAACGCCTTCCTGGAAAAAGGCTCCCTTGTGGTAATACTTCTGCATAAAGTTCCACTTCTGTTTGTTGGAGTTCCGAGAAGGTTTCGGATTCTTGCGCTCCCATTCTCGGCGCTCCTCCTCAGTCATATTCCTCACCTTCTCGATCTCTTCCTTCTCCTTCAACCTTGCATCTCTTTCCTCCCTGTCCCTCTTAATTCGTGCTATTTCACGATTCTTCCACGACTCGTACTCCTCTGCTTCGTTCAACTCATCATCCGTATCGACATCCTCAATGCTAGCATCCTCATTCAATGTCTTCTCGATGTGTTCGGACTTCTTGATCTCCTCCACCACAATCTGCTTAGTCTCTTTTTTCCTAGCCTCCAGCCTCTTCTTGACCAGCTCCTCCAGCTGTCGCTCCTCCTCCTCGAGCCGGTCACGCTCGGCAATGGTGTCCCGCTGCGACTTTGGTATGAAGACAGGCTTCACCATGGCCATGCCCATCTGCTCATCCTCCGAGTCCGTCTCATACTCAGACTCCTCAGGCTCTTCATCGTCGTCCTCTATCGGCTCCTCCTCCTGAGGAAGCAGCTCCTCCTGCTCCCTCAAGAGCTGCCTGGCCCTTATCCTCCTTCTCCTCTCCTCCTGGGCCTCCTCGTCATCCTCCTCCTCCAACTCAGCCTCCTGCCTGTCCCTCTCCTCCTCCGCGGTGGACACGATCTCAGCCTGCCGTATGCGGCGGTGATCGGCCCTCAGCTCCTCCTTGTTCTCCGCACGGGTCTCGGCGAGGCGCCGGAGCCGCCGGTCGTCCTTGGGGGCGACGTCGCCGTCCTCATGCTTGGGGAACGCCTTGTCAACCCTAGCCGTCGGGATATCGACGTCCTCTTCGGCATCTCCGTCCCCCCACTCGGGCTTCCTCCCCGCGAAGTAGCGCTGCACCTTGGTCTGGCCAATCTTGCCGCGGAGCTTGTCGCGCACCGCGATGGCGGAGTCGCTGACCCCGGCCGCGACGGACATGGTCGCGTCCCCTCTTCGCGCGCTCTCAGAGGACCGCTGCAAACACGGCGATTATTATCAAGATTCTGAGGAGACGAAGAAGAAGCGGGATCTGGATTCTATTGTTCACGGCGAAGAAAGAAGACCGGACCGGACAGAAACGAACACGAATCCGAGCGGGCTAGGGTTTCGTTACCAAGGGAAGAAGGGCGTCCCGGATGGATCTTCACTGCACGCGTACCCAGTGGAAGGGAGGAGGAGAAGGAAGCGCGATTTTGATGGAGTAGGAGGGCGAGAGGCGGCGGCGGTGCCAGGGCGGTGGAGCCTTCCGGCACGGGGACGAACTGAACTGGGAGGGTGCCTGCGCGGAGAAGCAGGAGAGGCCCAAGCCCGCGTAGCACTTGCCGCACTTCTCTCGGCCCAACTAGTTCCAATCCAAAACTTCACTTTTACACGTAAGGAAAAAACACCACTTTATAAATCGCAAATAGAATAGCCAAGCCTTCTCCCTTCACCGTTGGTCACTCGACCTCAACTCACAGAGTGTAAAACCCGGCATTCCTCCTCCCAATTCCTCTATTGATACTCATGCACTCGCCTGAAATCGCCGCCACCACCGTCGTGTGGCGTCAATGTTTCGATCCAGTTGTTGAGCATTGCCAAAATCTTAGTCGCATTGTGTTCTTACTCCATTCCAACACATGCGTCTCGGGCGCTCGAAATCAATCGAATCATGGTCGTCTTCCCACCTCCGATCGAGCTTCATGTCATCAATTCATTGTCTTTGGCCATCCTCCTCCTCATCCGACCGTCACGGGAGGTTCACGGTGAGCCTACGCTCTCCTGGACGAAACTCCTATCAGTTGTGTGCCATATAGTTGTTGATGAGGACATCCCTACCATTGACGCAACCACAACTACTACAGCACCTCAATTACAAGGACCATTAACTAGAGCTCGTGCGCGTCAACTCCAACACAAGGTACTTTCGTTTCTACAAGCTACCCCTAATGCACATGAGAATATGATGCTGCCTAAAGTAGATGTGTTTGTTTCTCTTAGGAATGATGGACCAAGCATGGACGAGAGGGACAAGCTATGGAGCACGTACGTGGAGGGAGATAATCGCAGGAGTGGAAACAAGGAAGAAGATGATGCCACCATTGAAGATTACCGCGACTTGAAGTCACCATGATGACATTTGAAGATTTGGATGAATTCCTCAAGTCTACACTTCATAAATTCGTCCATAGACACATATGGTGTTGCGTCACCTTTTATTTATGGGCCAGGCCCATGTAATTTCAAATCTGGTCTTTTAGGGCGTTTTTAGAGTCCGTATAGAGGAAGGAAAGTGCACCAAGGGTTGGATTCGGCCAAACTCCCAAGGCTGGCCGAAACCCCCTCCTTTCCTCCTTATACACCTCGTTTAGGGTTACGTTTAGACTCGGATTTTGTTTAGCTAAAAGACTGCTAGCATATTGCTGCATCTTCGTGTACTTGATTTGTGTCCAACGACCAGATTAAGACCGCTTACGGAATCCCACCTTTTCAATAAAGTTCATCTTATATCCGCAATTCTTGATTGCATTATTGGTTCTTACTTGTTCCTCGATCGCAGGTAGAACTAGACCTTTTGGTCAGGCTGATCGTGCTTCTGCAGGATCGGTAACCTCGGGAGATTGGTTTAGCGATTGCATTGGCGCTGCGTACGTGTGCGTAGTAGTCGGATCGCCAAGGTCGAACTCCACCAGAATCGACGTATCTTCATCTCATCGAAAGATCGGACACCTTTGCCCTATCAGTTGTTAGCGAAGAGCGGCATCCAAGCCGCCTTTCTGGAGCTTGGTGGATCCATTTTCGATGACCTTTTGGCCTGTTCCGCCGCCAGGTCCACACGAGTTGATTCTACACTTTGGACCCGCGCATCCCCAACGTCCCTCGTACTTCATAAACCGACGCACACTTCTCCGGGGTGGGATGCAATGAGCGATGACATGGCTAGATCCCATATGCCACACCATTATCTTGACTCCTTGATGAGGGGCACTCGTCCATTGTTCTCTGGCTAAGGTACAACTTCGGTGGAGTCACAACGACTACAAACAAGAGGAACCACCGGGCCTCGAAGCCTTGAACCTCACCGGGTGCTAGACCCCAATCTTCTTCAGCCGTGGTGGCGATGCGTGACAATGGTTTATGTGTGCCTGGAGAGTGTATACAAAAGAATCATATGGCTCAAATACTTGACACAAGCCTAAGTTGTTTCTAGTGGTTAATTAGAGTATGAAATGTTTAGGTTAGGTATGTGGTTCGAATCCTCGACAATGTAAGGAGTTAGGTTACACGTGGCTATTGAAGAGCTAAGGACCGAAAGCTACAATATAAACTATGATAGGGTTCTTTATGCAAAAATACACAGGGTCACTGTCTCTTGGCAGAATTAGCCAGCTATAGGTCGAGTCCGTGACCAATCCACTCAGCATGGACGAGGTGAGTGATCAGTTTTCACATTTTGTGAGTTGAGTTCACTCATTGAGTGACCAACGGTGCGCCTATCTCCTTTTTCACCTCATTTCATACCACTAAAGGTCTTTTCTGGTTGTTGACAAGCCTTCGTCCTAACAACACATAGTGATCATGCAATGGTATATTGAGATCTGAATGGAGTTATGCGCAAGTATTCAGTGTCATTTGGACACTTGGGAATAATGGATGTACTACCTACATTGATTAGAGATAGATAGATCTAAGAAAGTTTTTTCATATCATGTTAGAAATATCAGTTGCACCAATTAAGGGTTTCTCAACTGATACAAGCTGATCTTATACAGAATGAGATGAGAAATTTGTTGTCTGTTTGGTGGCTTGTATGTGTCAAGACAGACTGAGATAAATTTGTTTGGTGACTTGTATGCATTAGGACATGCTAAAACTAGAGTGGTTATTTCAACCATGTCTACATAACAATAAAAAATTGTTTGTAATAGGTGGTCATATTAGTTTACTTATAACCTAAAACCGGTTATAGGATTAAAAAATATTATTTTACAGTTTATACCAATAGGTTCTCAAGCATAGGAATTAAATTACAGTAGGTCCAAGTGTTAACATAAAGAACCTTAAACAATAGTTTAAAAAGTAATCGGGTCCTCGGACCACACATCTTGCCATGGCGCACGGGAAGCAGCTCGAGGACGATCTTTGTGGCGGAAATTCTCTGTGGCGCACGGAAAGTTGCTAGTTAACTAGGTATGAGCCCATGCATCTCCATCTAAAACCCTTTCTGGATGCAAATTTGCTCTCGTGATGCAACTTATGTTTTTATTCATTTCATGCGACAAACCTTTCTTTAAATCAAATTAAACAATTTCCCTACAAACCTCTCTTTAATCGAATCAAACAACTCTCACAACGGGCACGGTTAAAAAGAAGTGAGCATGCCACATCAACGACAGTTCGTCATGGATGATCATTGCCTATATAGGCATACCACCAACATACATGGTCCATTTTTCTAATGAAAGATCTAAGGCTGGAGAAACCCCTCGGCATTTTGTTTACAAGTAGAGCGGTGAGACACCCCGGTCGAGAGTTAACCTCTTATTTAATCAAATAAACACCTTCAAAATATAATAGAAAATATCGGGAAAAAGTCCATGGATGACACATTGAAAACTCAACAGGATCGAGCGGTCAGCACGAAGCTAAGCCAGATCGATGCGTGTTAATTAATGAATTCAGTACTAAAGGAAAGATATAAGGCTGGAGAACCCTTTAGCATTTTGTTTATAAGTGTAGTGGTGAGACACCACATGAGTAAACTCGGGTGGCCATAATTGTGCTAAAGATGGGTAACAACAAAGGATCATTGTCGATGTGGGTAGGCCAAACATATAAACAATTGTGCTAACGATGGATAACAATCATGATGGTGCCGAAAATGATGGCTATAAGAATATATTTTCCTAGAAACGGAAGGTCGGAAGCATCGCCCCAGACTCTGCATCAAAATGATGTATACGGCCTAGGTTATGAGAGTATTTTTTCTAGAAATGGTTATAAGAATATATATAAATCATTTCAAAAGAAATCATGGATGTTTACATGGCTATATACGATGAACGCCTCCAAAATGTGGTACGGTAAAATGTTGGTAAGAACAAGAGCTACAGGCTCGGGAGAATTTATTATTTGCCCTGCTTTACTCTGGTTCTTTACTATTTGCCACACATTAGTTGGTCTTCTACTATTTGCCACATATTACACTGAGTCCTTACTATTTTGCCCTATTTCTCCTTTTACCTGTATATTGATTTTTTTACTTCGAAATAGATTTTGAATACGGTACACGGACGGTACCCCTTGGAGCCAACATACAAGGCTGAGCTGAACCAGGTCTGGGGCATCGATCAGATCAACCAAACACCAGTACACCACGATCCTATTTTCAAGCGGAGAAACAGAGGAGATGGGCGGGAGCGCCGCCGCCGGCAGCGGCCGGACCACGGGTGGCGCGGCGACGATCGACGACCTTGAACTGCAGCCACGATCCAGGTAACTGATTCCTCTCTGCTGAATTTCCCTCCTTCCCGTCATCTTTGCCTCATTGCCGTTGGGGAAGAAGGTAAGTGACTTGCGATAAGTTCTTCAGATTTGTTTGCGATCGATCCACCTCAACTTCTGATCGACCATGTGGTTGTACACTGATGCAATGGTTCTGAAATTCCAGCCGTGGTATTGAATATAAAGATTAGCTACACTACGTTGGCTGCAAACAACAGACTGGTTCGAATTTTAATGCACTGCATGACGTTGAATTTTTGTGCACTTGTAACTTGTTAATGCTTGCGTAGCACACATTAAATGACCTTTTGCATCGGTTCACTTTCACTTCCGTGCTGATCATTCTTGCCCCTTGCATCTGTTCAACTTTCAATATTCAGAGATAATTCAATGTTTCCTCACTAACTGATTTTGCTATATTTTTTCGAGTAGTGCGTCGACGATGGATATTGTCCAATCCAATGATGGAAGTAGTTCCATTGATAGAGTCATCGACTGGTCCCAGATTGAGATAGCACCTGCAAATGAAGATGAAATTGATGTTCCTGTAGCAGAAGAGAACTTGTGCTTGATGCTTGGAATTAGTGATAAATCCGGACATCAGCGAGCTATAGTTGGAGAAGCTATCGAAGCTGATGCTTGTATGGATGATATTGATGAGGATTTACTTGCTGGTGCAGCTCTTCCCGTGTCTGACCATATGCCCGAAGAGAAACACTTTTGGTATGACAAAGAAAATCCCGTGATAGAGGAAGGTTCCTTGTTTTCTTCGATGGAAGAGTTCAAGATGCTCTTGAGAACATTTGCTATTAGAGGCAAGTTTGATATTCAGATACAAGATAGTGACCCTACAAGATTTATAGGTCATTGTAAAGGAAAAATATGTCACTGGAGAATAACGGCTAGGACAATAGAAGATGGAAAAACAGTCAGGGTATTAATTTATCTCACACAACCTTTCATGTTGTATGTTGCAACTATATATAAAGTTACATGGAACTAATTGATGGTATTGTGTTTTCCTGCAGGTTAACAAAATAGTAAAGCCTCATAATTGTTCGTCAACAGCTGAAGTGGTCTCGAGCATGGCAGACCAAGCATGGGTGGCAGAAAAGTCAATTAGCATACTTCGGGATGAACCAAACATCGGTGCTACTGAGCTACAAAAAAGGTTAAAAGTACTGTACAAAGTTACTACTGGGTATCAAACTGTTTGGAGGGCCAAAGAAAAGGCCATGGAAAAATTATATGGTACATGGGGACAGAGCTTTCAAAATCTATGGAACTTCAAAGCTGAGATTGAGAAGAGATCTCCGGGTAGCATTGTAGAGGTTGATGTGAAGAGAGAAGGAGGTAAAGTGCATTTCTCTAGATTTTTTATGGCACTCAAGCCATGCATTGATGGATTTTTGAACGGTTGTAGACCATATGTTAGTATAGACTCCACCTTTTTGAACGGAAAGTGGAACGGTCAGCTAGCAGCATGTACAGCACTAGATGGACATAATTGGATGTTTCCCTTAGCATTTGGATTCTTTACTTCAGAGACAGAGGATAATTGGACTTGGTTTATGCAACAATTACATAGGGCAATCGGACATCTTCAAAATGTAGCTATCTGTACAGATGCATGCAAAGGGTTGGAGAATGCAGTTAAAAAAGTTTTTCCTCAAGCTGATCAAAGGGAATGCTTTAGGCATCTAATGGCAAACTTCAATAAAAAGTTTCACGGAGAGATTTTTGGTCGGATGTGGCCAGCAGCCAAGGCTTATCGTGTAGAAACATTTAATTACCATATGGCAAAGATATTTGAAGCTAACCCTGAGGTAGGTACCTACTTGAGTACTTATCATAACTTGAAGTGGATGAGATGCGACTTCAACACAGAAATAAAATGTGATTACATTCACAATAATCTAGCTGAGAGCTTCAATAGCTGGATCAGAGGAATGAAGGACCTTCCCCCAGATGAGTTAGCGGACTCACTACGAGAGAAAATCATGGAGCTTTTTCATAGGCGGAGAGAAGTTGCAAAAATGCTCCGTGGAATTATACTACCTGCTATCATTCAACAGATAAATAATAGGACCAGACAACTTGGTCATTTGGATGTTGGAAGATCAACAGGAGAAAGTTGTGAGGTCAAGGACACCAACAAGAATAACCTTAGGCATGTTGTGAAGATAGGAAGGCATGAGTGCACTTGCCTAGAATGGCAGCACACCGGGAAGCCGTGCGATCATGCACTTGCATTCCTGATAGGGATCGCAGACACAAACTTTCATCCATATGTGCATGAGTACTACTCCGTGAGTATGTTCCGGGCAGCCTATGCTGGAGAGGTTGAACCCATCACAGACAAGTCTCAGTGGCCTCAAGTTACTCTAGATTTTGATATGGTGCCACCGATTTCAAGGAGACCAATTGGGAGGCAGAGAAAATTGAGAATCAAAGGCTGCCTTGAAGATGGTGGTAGTAGCAGTAAAGGGAAGAAAAGGTTAGATGGTAAAGGAAAAGAGCAAGACGATGTTGATGAAGAGAAGTCTCCAGAAAATGGTCTCAAGGGAAATGAAAAAGAGAAAAAGAGATTTGGCACGAAGAACAGATGCAAACAATGTGGGGAGTTGGGGCATAGGAAAATAACATGTCCAGAAAATGGACCCAGACAAAGGTAACACTTGTATTGTTTTATTAATATGACATCTATGTTAGTCTCTTATTTCTAATTAATGTCTTGTGTACTGAAACAGAAAGAAAAGGGCAAAAAAAGTTCATAAAGGTGAGGATCAACCTTCTACAGAGGTGATTGAGGAAGAGATATTTTTAGCTACTGTTGGGACACCGAAGAGAACTACAATCACCTTGCCTCCTAGCCTTCATGGCAGCCCTGGGCCTATTACAAGGAGGTAATCCTGCTGCTTATTTTCATATCCACATAATCATGTAAAAAAGGTATTTCCTAACCTGATGTTTAAATTGTAGGAAACTTGCTATGTCGATGGCTGGAAATGGTACATCACAACCAGCAGTGGCAACTACTACATCTCCGGCGAGACCCAGTTTTGATGTGCCGTCGAGTTCAAATGGAAGCAAGAAAAAGTTAACTCCAAAGAGGAGGAAACAATGATTTATTTTGCATTGAGACTCTTTTTTCAGTTTATTCGATAGATGTGTGGTGGCTATTTTTATTTGTTGAATGAAACATGGCACAGAATTTCATAATTATATGAACTCAATATTTTTGTGATGGGTTGGTGATCTTTTGTATGATGTCAATTTCATCCCACGGATTTTGTGATAATATGGGTAGATGCTGTCAATAATTATCTGTACAAAGATAATAAATTTACAATGCAAATTGAACCATATTTGTCTGAATATGGTGTCACTTTACAAGACTTCATTCCTCAGAAAATAGAGGTCCGGTACAGGTAGGCTTCTGCATCACATTACAGTGCAAAATCTTCAGGCTGGGCATCCATGTCGACCCAGTGACAGTGGCATTCCTGGAGCGTGTGCTGCCTGCAACGTCTCACCGGACCGGCTGCGCGACCCATGGCTCGGCTGCTGCCGCCGCCGGCGCTCCCGCGCTGCATTTCGTGGTCGCCGGACCGGCTGCGCGACCCATGGTTCGGCTGCTGCCGCCGGCAGTGCTCTCGTGCTGCAGTTCGTGGTCGCGATCATGGCTGCACCTCCCCGGCCGCCGGCGGCGCTCCCACGCTGCAGCCCGTGCTCGTCAATCATGGCCACGGTCCGGCCGCTGCGGGCGGCGGCGCTCCCGTCCATCCCCTCTGTTTGTCCGCTGCAGAAGAGGAACCATGTGTTTGGTTGATCTTTTTTTTTTTTTGCGAAACACAGTACAACGCAAGCGCTCATATACACGCGCACACACTCACCCCTATGAACGCACGCACGCACACCCTACCCCTATGAGCACCTCCGAGAGACTGAGTCGGCGGGTCGAGTCTTGAGATTGACGAAGTCACCACGGGCGCCTCGCTGTCGACGGGAACGTCGCCTCCCACTGAAGAATATTCCGCCTTAAATGAGAAACACCAGCGTCAAACCTGGGGTTTGAACTCTGGTGGGCTAGGGGTACAACCACCCAACTAACCATCTTGCCACAGGCAAGTTCTCATGTGTTTGGTTGATCTGATCGATGCCCCAGACCTGGTTCAGCTCAGCCTTGTATGTTGGCTCCAAGGGGTACCGTCCGTGTACCGTATTCACAATCTATTTCGAAGTAAAAAAAATCAATATACAGGTAAAAGGAGAAATAGGGCAAAATAGTAAGGACTCAGTGTAATATGTGGCAAATAGTAGAAGACCAACTAATGTGTGGCAAATAGTAAAGAACCAGAGTAAAGCAGGGCAAATAATAAATTCTCCCTACAGGCTCTTATTTAGTGCAATAAACAATTTGGAAATAGAATAGAAAAAGGTCCAAAAAAAACTCCACGAACATTGAAAAATCAACATGACCGGCGCGCGGGCCAGCACGATTGCACGAAGCACATCGCTATGTTTTCAGTACTGGGGCAGGCTGCACTCGACGCCGGGCACCTTGCCGTCCCTGTAGTCGACGCAGTAGTTGTAGATCCTTTGGTTGTCCTGCACCCACTGCATCTTCCAGCGGTCGTCGTCGCTGAGCCCAGGGCAGTACTGCTGGCCGCCGTAGGCCCCCGCGCAGCCGTAGACGCAGTCGCCGCCGTAGCACTCGCAGATGGAGAAATCGATGCCGTGGTAGTTGGCGACGAAGGGCGAGTGGCTCCAGTCGGTCTTGACGCGGCCGCCCTGCGTGGCCCAGTCGTCGGCCGACCAGATGCTGGAGTGGGCGTACATGGGCTGGCTCGTCGGGAAGGCCACGCCATTGCTCTGCTGGTAGTTGCGGAAGACCCTGATGGGCACGGAGTCGACGTACCAGACGATCATGCATGGCGTCCAGGAGATGGTGTAGTTGTGGAAGCCGTCGGTGGGGTCGAACCAGGGCACGAACTGCATCTCCTTGCCGCCGACGCCGTTGGCGTAGACGTTGGTGTGCAGCGTGTAGGGCTGCCCGGTCTCGTTCCCCAGGAACTCGAAGTCGATCTCGTCGTGGTAATCCCCTGTGGATGATGTCTGCATGTCGATGGATCATCAGATGTCTGCTGTCTTTTATCTTGATCTTGCTTCAGTGCTTGTTGAATATATGCAAAAGGTTCTAACTTACATAGAATGTTGTGACGGTGCCGGCGGAGTTGCCCTTGACGAGCTGGAGCAGGGTCGACACGGTCCCGTAGATGAACTGCCTCTTCGACCTGATCGCCGCGCCTGAAAACCACGAAAATACAGTCATGAAATGATCGGCGGACACAAATTAAAGATCGTGTGACTTGTTTTCTGGAAGCAAAAAGAGAGAGATTAAACAGACCTGAGGAGTTGCTAACGAGGGCGAGGGACAGGCTATTGCCGGCATCGTATGGCCAGACGTTCTGGGGCTCCCACGTCGCGTCGCAATCGTCGATGAAGTTGCTGCCGGACACAAGACCAAAACCCAAGGCGAGAGCCAGGACCGGAATCAAAGCTCCGAGCTTCCCCATCTCTTCGCTGAACTGAATAATTCTCCACTTCTTCTTCTTCTTCTTCTTCTTCTTCTTCTGAGTTTGAGAAAGGAGGGATATATATAGTGCCTTGAAATGTTTCAGGTGATTAGTTGACATTTGATTATAGTAGTCGGGACAGATGACTTGTGTAGTTGTGTATGGAAGATGCATGTACATGAACAGATGTTCCAAGTGGTGGTGCACGCACGTCGATGATGGGTGGAGGCGCGTGTGGAATGATTATTAGGAGAGGGAAGCAAAGGTGGTGGTGTCGGGGACACGTAGTTCCGGGAACCGACACAAGACTTTGCTTTGGCAACGTGCCTGGCATCCCGGCCAGGGCATATCATGTCGTTGCCCTGCGACCGGCGTGAATCATTCATTCTGAGCAAGTGAAGAAATAGGCTTTCGCCCCGCTATATTAATATAGCAACCACCCGATACAACTTCACCGCTGGGGCAAACAACACAAAAAAGCCCAAAAGAAAAGAAAGAGAAATAGAAGAGAAAACAACGGCAACATCGGCGGATCAACGAAAACGAAAGTGACTCGCAACCGCTGCGTCCTCTCCAGCGTATTCCCACCACAATCCTAGCGCTCTAAATCGTCGCGTACCAAACAACACCTCCAAGAAGGAAAGCGACGATGACGACGCTGATGTCTGGACTGGATACAAGTTATCAACCGCGACAGTGCGACACAGACGAGAGATCGATGCTCAAAGACACATATGAAATCTCTCTGCTGCATATGAAAAAAAAAGTATGCACATCTTCATCTGTTCAGAGTGGTTTACACCATGAGTCCGTGACACATATAGAGACCCACTCCTTTTAGACATTTTGGTATACCAAAAATCTGAATAAAAAAATCTACACATTATAGTGTAAAACTTATATTAATGTGTAAAGTTCAATGTTAATATGTTGTGCTATTTGAGAGAATTGAAAAAGATAAATTTAATGGATATTTATATTTTTTCTACCACTTGCTGGTTTTGTATAGCCCATAGTTTTCCTCTGAAAAATTTATTGACACAACTATACCACTCATTATTTTTCTTAGATTTGTCGTTGTTGTAATGTAGTATTTTTTTTTGTATGTGTCATGGTGATCACAACTTTTTTATGTATATGTTACTAAATAACAGGACGTTTTATATTATGAAAATACTTCCTCACAAATCTGTATTATTTTACTAAATAACAGGAAGTTGATCTTAATTTTTTTTATTTGAGAAACACAGTACAACGCAGACGCTCACACACATACACGTGCACACACTCACCCCTATGAACGCGCGCACGCACACCCTACCCCTATGAGCACCTCCGAAAGACTGAGCCGACGGTCGGGTCTTGAGATTGACGAAGTCACCAGAGACGCCTCGCTGTCGACGGGAACGTCGCCTCCCACTGAATAATATTCCGCCTAAATGAGAAACACCAGTGTCAAATCTGGGATTTGAACTCTGGTGGGCTGGGGGTACAACCACCCTCCTAACCATCTTGCCACAGGCAAGTTTTTTTTTCTTTTTTTTTCGAAAGGGGGCAAAAGCTTTGCCCCTATCGATTTATTAAGATAGAAATAGTTTTACAACCCGGGCCGAGAGGTGTCTCACTCAGCCCACAACCCGCACCAATACAACACGTATTACTCTCCCGGTACAATTTCGCCCAGCCTCTTAGCACCCGCGATCACCCAAAGACGAGCATCGGTTTTGATCTTGTCGAAAACCACAGGCAAGTTCTCAGTTGATCTTAATTCCCTACCACAGTTTTCAATAGGGCGTCATGTATTTATCTTGTATTCAGTGTTTGCAAAAATATTAGATGCATGCAAGACGCAGGCAAGGGTTTGCAGGCCCCTAGGAATATAAGATGTATACTTCTCTTGTTTGAACGTAGAAACAATCCTCGATTAATAAAATCGAGGGCTCCTACCAAGTGCCAAATGGACAGAAACCAAGAGCCAAATGGAAACTAACGAAGTGGATGGTTTCTTTCTTCTTTGTCGGCCAGCTATGGCCAAACGGAAGTTAGCACGAATCGACATTTGTGCGGAGCACACTGGCCATGTCAAAATACCAGAAAATACAGTTGACGCCTTCCTGATCCTAGCAAGATCACACATGCACAGGCTGGCATGCAATATCTCTCTTTGACTAATATCATCGGACTAGCCTACGTGCGTACCAAAACTTCTCGCTTGACTTGAAACAATCAGCACACATCTGCAGCAACACGTAGAGGTTAATCTAGTACCATATAAGAGCATCTCTAGCTGTGATCGTAAACCATGCAAGACCGTAAAATAACTGCCGCATACGGTTTTGCAAGCGAAAAAACGTGTAGAACAAAAACCGTAAACTGTGCCGAACCAAAAACTTTTTTAGTGCGTCCGAGAATTTGCCCCGCAGAACCAAATTCAGTATTTTCGTGGCCGAACCGAGATCCCCATCTCGCCACGGCCAGCATAGTAGATTAAAATATGCATTAAATTACAATACTAGTTGTTTGACTTTGAAGCATCATAAATATATCATACTCGTGAGAGTATATGTTTGCAATTTAGTTTTTAACTATTTAATCTAAAAAATGATGTGTCAAAATCGATAACTTAAAAAAGATTAGCTACTTGAATAATTATCTCAACACAGTCGGCTTACGGGCATCCATTATCCTGCTTTTCTGATCATGGCGATGTCTGGCGGTTTTAGAATCGGTAGAGTAAGACGTGTAGAATAGGTCATACCAGATCAAGCTTCAGCAATCGATCTGCTTTTCCCTTTCCTCTTAGTATTTGGGCTGGGGCCGCGTGCACAAAACAATCAGCTCTACCTAAACTAAAACGGCTGCAGTGGATCAGTTTGATTTCTTTTTTAATTTATATACCATTTAAAACGGCTGACCACTCTTGCCGGCTGGTACTCAGTTCGTTTTCTTTCCCACAACAGTACACGGAACGGCCGAGGAGCAGTGTATGCCGCGGCATACCGGGCTGCCCGGTATGCCTGTAGAACTGTCATTGGTCTTTACTGAATGTGGCAGAGCGGGAAATCTCTAGAGAAGCCTTGCCAAAGATGTTGCTGTCGTGCAACAAAGGTGGATTGTGCCCTCTTCTCGACGGCAACCGTCAATGGACATTCAACATGCATCTGGACATATCGTTGGCTCCAAAAGCCTTGCCTCAAAGACATCGCACTAGATTCGATCATAGTCAATCCCAGTGCGAAAAAACCCAGATATGTGAGTGATACGCTAAAGAAATATGGCCACGGGACCTAAATCTTAAATTGGTTATTCAACATGTTCCACTATTGATCGCCTTGGTTAGGTTGCTCACGTGGCAGTCCGATGAAGTTGTCTGACGACCAGGAGGTTTTCGGCCCGAAACTGGCCAGTAACTTAACGGTAGAACATCTCCATATTTGGAGGGGAAAACTTTTTTTTTGCGTTTTAATGAGCTTTATTGATCAAATGACAGGATTACAATCACTCCTAAGAGTGTCAACGAGAAAACCTGGGTTATAGTTGATCCACAGGCACCTCCTCCTTTCACTACTAGATTGTCTTGCACATAAATGGGCGGCGTTATTTGCATCACACCCCACCAAAACAATGCAACAGCTAGCTAAAGCTCTCTTGATCTCTCTAATCTCCTCGCAGATGGTTGTAATCTCTGAAGTATAATTTGCTTCATCGTTACACAGCTGTACTGCAACCTTGGAATCGCTCTCAACAATCACTCGAGAATATCCGCGCTCCAAAGCATGCCTCGCATAGCCAAAGCTTCCATGCAGAGAGCACTGGCAGCATGTTCATTCCAACATGCTTGAGCTCTAATCATGGTTCCCAAATGATATCTCACAATAAAAACCAGTACCACCATTCATGGCGGGGGGGGGTAAAAAAGCTTGCATCTGTGTTTATTTTGAGTACACCAATCGATGGTGGTTTCCATTTTTCTCTCAGCTTAGGGATCTTTTCTGGTTTGTTCCCTGCTAGGCTGCTAGCTGTGCCAAAACTGCACGGGAATCCAAGCGAGCCCCTATGGGTTCACGTGTACACTAGATTCCCTGGCGCGGCTTGCCGCGCGCCACCCGCCGTTGACACTGGGTTTCAGTTTGCAAAACGTTATACCAAACATTCATAATATGACACGATTATTGGCAACATAGGTTTAGAGCAAAACACAATGCTTTTACAAATACACCAATAAGTCTCCAGAATAGATAGGTTCTTAATTACAACATCTACAACCCTCCCTGGTATTCAAATAATAAAATGGCATGCTAAACATCATTCATATAACACCATGGTCAATAACTACTATACATAGCAGTGGTATTACGGGTTTAGAGCAAAGCACAGTGCTCTTACATACACAAAGTTTACATATATAAGGGTCTGCTTAAGGTGAGACAGCGGATGGAATCTCGATGACCTCCATGTGAGACTGAGAAGTAAGGATGGAATTAACAATCAGATGGCAAAACTAACAACCACGTGTTAGTTAACATAATTAATGGAAACGGTCAGAGGAGGCGTTTGATTTCTTCATGCAAATGAAGACAGAGGAATAGGTGGAAACGGTCACCGTTATCAATTTGCTTCCAGCCAGTGCTTAGACCAAGAGCTCGATGTATGAGATGGTTTTCAAGATCACTTACCATGTTCTCATTCATGTGATATTTGCAAGACATGATACCTCCGGGGAGTTTGACAATTTCCATTACACTACATACCCTCCTGAAAAACTGTGTTCTTTCCTGGAACATTACACATTATTTAGCTGAAAAATGAAGAACAATTTGATGATGCAAGGCTCACATAGACAACTTCCAGATAATTGGTAATGTAGTGAAATGTACTGCGCCCAGTACAGAGATAAGCCGATAATGAATTATAAATCACGCGACGTCCTGACTCTTGATGTCGCACTATCATATCTACATAATACTATTTATATGCATGCATGATATGTTTAATAACGCACACCATGCTCATGGTATTGTTATCCTATTTATTGTTCTGTTCTTCTCAAAGAAGCCGATGGAAAGTAACAGGTAACAATCAACTCCTACTATATTTAGAGAAGAAAAGCTAAGTGTATATAATTAAGTAACCAGCAGAGACATGTTTACTACCTCAAGTACATGCTTTTTTCAAATACACATGAATCTATAAGAAATTCTGGTGGTCAACCTGCACATATCTACCACCTCCATCCAAGGCTTCATTCATCTCAGCAAAGGAAAATATATCCTAGGAATCTCACGAGTTAAAAGGAGTCTCTCTAAATAGTGGGTTGTCTTGTAGGGTGAAACAGTCCCGTTATCAGGTTAGAATTCTCACTTCTCAGGTGTTAAATGAATCTCTCTAAATCAAGTTTTCACATTAATGAAGACTGAGGAACATTATGAGTAGAAGGACGTATCAAATCATCAGCGGAGAGAATAGCACAAGAGAAGTACCTGGTTGGATCTGGATCTAGAGCACACTCTGAAGCCAAAATCATTAAAATACGCAATTAACCCGCAAACAGAAAAGATGATGACATAATGGACAGTTAGACTTAAGTTATGAACTGAACTGAAGTTATGAAAGAAATCCACTCAGAATTAATGTAGTTTCAAATGGCAGTTAGACATATCAACGTCAGGGAGTAACGACCTTGATCTCAAATACGATCCTATGAAGTAAAGCCTTCATATGATTTAATTGTTCAAATAGCTCCAAGCTGCTCAAATAGCAAACATGCCAGAAATTTGAAGATTATTAGAAGAGAGACAAAAGGATCAATGCAAACAATAGTTATAAGGAAACTTTGCAGGATTACCCGCACAGAAATTTGAAGATTTCCTCTGAGCTTGACCAGTAGAAGTTATTCATGCTTTCTAATTAATGCCATTCTTTAATTAGAAAGGGTTCCACGTAAGTTCAGATTGTGTTTTTCCTCACTATGGTAATTCATATTCTCTCCAAATCATTAGAGACCATTATTCTTTCCTACACAAATCGAGATTCGGTCATTCATATCCATAAAAATTTACCACAGAACACACCACACACAACTTATATAAATAGCAATTTTTTCTTTGAGAATAGGAATGCAACCAATTCTTTAGAAAATTGGAACTTTCTAAAACACCAAACAACTTGTATATGGCAATCATGTTAAGTAATGGACACACCACTTCCTTAATTGCTGAGTATAATTATATATACCATCCTAGGAAGAGGTTATAGCATTCCATGTGCCATAGATGCATTACATGGACACTTTATGTTTTCTGCTAATTTTTTTGGAAAGATTATGTGTTAAGAAGAATTAGAAATGCCAACAGGTTGCATTTGAAATGATCCTAGGCTAAACAGCAAGTATGCATGAAGGATTTCAAGGACAACGCTTTGTACCTTATTCAGAATCAGAAGAGAAGATGCACTTCGTACAGGATAGTTATCATCCATAAATGTTACCACACCAAGGCCATTCATGTTGTGTGAGTGAACCTCGTATTCTGTAAAAATAAGACGAAGTGTATGAAATTATGAATGGACATATGTTCTCAACAACACACAGATGGTTCGACGTGAACAACCGATGGAAAGTAACAGGTAATAATAACATGCCATATGTGCAAGTAAAGGAAGAGTCTATTCCTACGGCCATGTCATACAGGGATGCATAAAATAAATAGGAAACATAGCTATTCTAAAATGTACAACAATACCAGCATACTCTCAACATAACAGTGGTCTAGGGACACAGGAAAATTCTAAAATATCTGAACCAGAACCAAACTAAAAACCATTTCCACCCTAGCACAAATATACTATCTCCCTCCAACCCAATAGGAAAGTTGCCACTGCACATATGCAAGAATCACCAAGTCGCCAAGCAAATAGTCGAGTGAGTCACCACAAACCAAGTTGACCTGCTTGCACAAGGATTACTACTCATGTACCCACAATATGGATTCCCCGACAACTAAAATTTATTTTAGCATTTTGATTTCATCCTCTTTGGAAATAACACGGACAACTGACTGTTCTGAAATTCTGATTATTATTTTGACAAAACTTTGGATAGAGTAGGGATACAAATATGCATGAAAGGAACAATCCTAGTTTGATTGATCATTTTCATGTCCCTAGGCATGAAACAGTGGAACAGAGGAGGCAATAGCGCAGAGGCGGGAGGTTCAGGAGTGCCTACATGTTACTTTAGTTGTTCTCAGCTTTCCTAGTGTACATATATAGAATATGAGATCAAATGGTTGGCTGATATATGTGATCGAATGGTTGGCTGATTGCTTTTTAATTTTACTTAAGATCAGGTCACAAACAAAGCTTACAGAAAAACAAAGAAAATAGTGGCCAAGCATGATATGCAACTAACACGTCTATTAAGTTGTATTCTAAGCATCACACAGCACAACAAAGAGGTGAGCACTATGTAGCTTAGCGAGACAGTAAAAAATTCACTCTACTTACATAGATATCCTTCATCTTTTAAGAAAAAACTGTAGTTTAAAACTCAAGAGCAAACTGTAATCATGATGTTGCAGGCAAGATCGGCCTTTACAATGTCAGTGCTCTCGGCCAACTCAATATATACCTGCAAAAATATACACAATCATGGTTACCTGTGCATTTTTCATGTTCAGGCCATACCTTAATTCAAATGTTAAAAGGCCTAATGTACACAAAAGATCACTTGGTGTAACGAAAATTCAGTTCTAGACAGTATAATAAACTGACCACTCAGAACATACGTCAACAAATTGCAGAATTAGGTTCAGAACGTTACTTTCTATAGCTGAACCTATTGAGCCACTTCAGAACAGCAGAAGCTAGGATTGAATTAGCTTCAGACATAGATGGAGCTAGCAAATTGCAGATTTGTTCGGTGATCCAAGCCCAAAAAAATGTTGCTTGAAAATCTTATGCTGCCCTAGTCCTCGATGGACAACAGAAGTGCCACGCATATGCCATTATAAACTGATGCGCAACAATGGACCTTCTTTCTCAAGTTTTACTGAAAGAACTACACTAATATGACAACGAAAAACTATGAACCTGTCAGGATAATCACAACAAAACTATTTTGTTTCCATACTTAAACTGAACAGGAAGATACTAATGTTCAGATAATCATATATGTGCAAAACCAGAAGAAACAAACTCCATGTGGATGCAGGCACTATTCAGTATTAATTTCCACCATGGGCCACTAAATTAAAGCTGCAAAATAAGCAACTATCTGAACAGATAGACCAGCAGGCCACTACAGACTTTAAAAGAGTAGTCTATATTATCATAACCCAAAAGCCAATTTACTTGTGTAACCAAAGCTTATTCCTCATAATTATTGGTGTTAAAATAACTGTCTACCAGTTCACTAAGAAACAAACAAATAATATGAGCACAATTTCCACACCTAAAGCATCTTAATCAGGACCAACCTAATTTATGTAATATATAAACAACGTGCAGCTCACACTCCTTCAAGCCACCTAGATTACCTTAATAAACAACAAACTAATCTCTGCAATATAAAGCATATACAGCTCACACTTACAACTGCGTGTAATATTCACACACAACTAAATCTAGCACATGAAATTGCAGATCAAAATTTATCAGTGTATTTATCTTTCAGATTCTGAACCATACCAGTAGCAAATAACTGCATGATTTGACCAAGCAACACAGACCAGTAATATAAGCACTACTCATCTATAATTTCCACTCCGAAGGTCCTACAACCACCATAAACCACTGCCTAGGCATACACCAAAAAACAAAATCATCTGTGGTGCGAATAACGTGTAGCTCTCACACTCTTTAAATCACCTAAATATATTAAATCAAGAGCAAACTAATTTCTATTAAGCACATATAGCTCACAGATATAACCACTGTAACATTCGCACACATAACTGATCTAGCACATGAAATCTCGTTCCAAAAAAAGATCTTGCACATGAAACAGCAGATCAAACTTGTTCAGTGTATTTTTTTCCAGCTAAATCATGGCCAAACTCATTTTTTAGTACAAATGAAGTGTGGCGCACACTCTTTGAAATCCCCTAAATTATCTTATGCAAGAGCAAACTAATTGCACATATAGCTCACACCTGCAGCTGCTTACAACATTGACACACATAACTCATATAGCACATAAACTGCAGATCTGAACCTTACCAGCAAGGCAACATAATCCCAAATCCAGCATCAACAACAATCTGCAACATGTGATGACCTGCAAAAAAAAGAGCAAACAACACCGCAACCGTGTGAGCTAAAAAAACGAAGGAAGTGGAACCCATAAGCTGCAAGATGATGGAGTTAAATGAGAAAAGATGGAAAAAAGCAAAGCAGCGAGCAAAACCAAACCCTACAAAAAAAAAATGAGACCAAGCAGACACGAAAAAGAAAAGAACAGGGAAGCAAAGATGAACGAAGCTATATAACAAATCAAATAATAAGAGAAGGAGGCAAAAAGCAAAAATAACAAAGGCGAGAAGAGAGAATGTAGCAACCCCAAGGGAGAAGAAAAGGCAAGCCCAAGCAGATCACGGAAAGATCAAAAAGGAGTTATGAGAAAGGAGGAGAAGCAATCTAAAACAAAGAAAGAAGATCAGATCCAAGAAAACCAAATAAAAAGCAAGATGAAAAATCCAAGAGGTAACAAAGAGCACCGTAGGAACGGGTCAAATCAGAAGAGACAAAAAAAATTACGAAGAACATAAAAGCAAAGCAAATCAGATAGAAACAAAAAGCAAGCACCAATAAAAGCCAAAGAATCGGAGAAGTCCAAAATCGAACACCAAAACAACCTGGAACACCAAAGAGATGAAGACCAAATCCGAGATAGACAAAGCTAAAGAAACAAACAAAAGGAGAGAAAAAAATCTGCGGCCGAACAGAAAACGAAGAACAAAGTCAACAAATCGGATCCCCGCTGGTGACCGAAGGCAACAAATCAAAGAATCAAACTGCCCTGGTCAACCAGGGCATCACCACAAATCCGAGAAAGAACAAACTTGCAGACCAAACTGAATGAGAGCGAATCGAATCCCACGAGCGGAAGAAAGCAAAACGCAAAGAAACGAATCCACCGAAGGCCTGCATAGCGGCAGATCCGGCCGGAGGTCGGCGATGCGGCGGTGGATCTAAATCTCCGGCGACGGAACAGTAGGTAGGAGGAGGCGAGAGAGAGAGGAAGCAGAAAAGTGAGGCGGGCGAGCTTCTCTCCCCAATCGCTGGCAAGAATAGGGTCTCCATGACTGTTGAAGCTGTACCCGGCGACCACCGAGGAATCGACAGCGAGGAGCACGCCGAGATGGCCGGTCCACTCGAAGGCGAAAACCCGATACTACCCGTGGGAGGAGATATTATCGTGGTGCCAAACAAAGCCTGGTACGTGCGTGTAGCCAGCGACACAGGCTGAACTGGGGCCCATTCAAGGTGAGGCCCACAGAACAACCGAGGGTTGAGTAGAACATGGCGTACCTACTATTTTCAGCCCGACGCAGCAAATGCAGAGCGGACACGCATTGCCGGACCCCACGACCCACGCGCGCAACATACGACACAAGAGGAACCTAGAAACGCACCCGCTTGACTCTGCAGAGCGGGCCCGACGACTTTTGGCCCCAGCGGCAGCGAACGGTAAAAAAATGACAAACGGTGAAACCAGGAATCAACGGCCCAGATAGCGCGGTAACTGCTCCATCCGACGGCCAGGAACTCCAAACGCAAGAGAGAGCTCCTTGAGGTCTCCCGGTTTACCTCTTTAGATACACCTCAAGCAATGTTTTTTTTCGTTTTCGCGAAAAAATTCATCCCGTGCCCTTTCCTGGCTCTTGCCGCGTCTTCTTCTTCCTTCCCTGGCCGGCTGTGGTGGCGAGGGGAGGGCGGATGGAGTGCTGCTTGGAGCTGATGATGGACGGAGCAACAGTGGCGGCTTCGCCTGTGGAGCGTTGCAGAGCTGAGGAGGAAGCAGGGTGGAGGATCTGGCACGGCCAGGCTGCTCGTCGTGGTCGCGGCTGGGTTTGGAGGAGGGGGCAGCTTGGCCGTGCTCGTTCATCGTCGACGATTCCGCTGCTTGCGGTGGATGGCTTCTGCGGATGTCAAACAAGTTTGGTGTTTCTCTCTTCTCCGGCCGTGGTGTGTTGGTTCTGCGATGTTCTCGGTGTTCTGCTGCTGTTCTTGGCTTTGTGTGTGCGTGTGTTCTTGTTTGTACGCTGATCTTTGATTGAATACATGCACCTCTTGCCTTCAAAAAAAAAAAAAAATCAAAAACAAAAGGAAAGCATCAAAATCTAATCCACTCCGAGCCTTCTAGAAGTTTCAACCTCCTCTGCTCCCACTCCCTCGCCCCTTTTCGTGGGCCCGGAGCTCCAAACCCTAGCTAGCTTCCGCTCGCCGGCGCGGCTCCATGGATCGGATCGTCGGCAGCAAGTACAAGCTCGGCCGCAAGATCGGGAGCGGATCCTTCGGGGAGATCTACCTCGGTACGATCCCGAATCCCTCCACCCACCCTTCGATTTCCGATTTCCTCCCCCCCGTGGCTCGACTATTACGTGCATGGAATCTAACGGGGGTTCGTTGACTTGTCTCTGCAGCGACGCACGTCGACACGTACGAGATCGTCGCCGTCAAGATCGTGAGCTCCTAACCCCCCGCTCGTCTTAGGTTTTTGTTCCATCCGTTTGGGATCGTGGCGTCTGGTGCCACTTATCGCCTGCAGTTGTAGCCGTTGGGCTCCATAGATACTGTTGTTTTAATCTGCATATTGCTGTGCTTGTTAGAATGTCGTGATTTTTTGGACTCTTAGGTTTCAATTTAAGTTTCTGTATATTGATATTTAGGACACTATTGTGCCGTGCCGGTTAGTTTCTTACAGAGTATCGTCATTCATTGATATAGCTTTGCTCCTGCCCAACACAGTCTCAGTCGTACCATAATGCGGCTGGACTCAACACTTCTCTTGCTCCAAGACCACCCTCTAGCCCTCATGTCAAATAGATGACAGAACTGTAAACAATCATAGAATGTTTTTGGCTGAGGAACATAGAGGTAGCTCCCACAAGGTTTGTCATATACCTCTGGAATCTATACCTCTTATAAAGCAAAACCCCACTAAGTTTATTTATGATTTTATATCTCTACATGCAGCATATCCACATCATCAACTATCTAATCACAGCCATACAATTTTCATCTACATCCGTTCATTTTGTTGTCTCGATCGTGACAATACTCAGGCAATTGTCATGTGAAAAAAAGAAAAAAAGGTGAGCTCTCCCATGAAAAATAACCCGCACAGTTCACTCCCTCTACTCCGCATTAAAGCAACTATTTGAAATCACACGCCACTAAGCAGGGGCCTAAACCAAGTGGTTTATCCTAGCGTGCTAGCCGCTGCTTCATTTCGTATAGCGGTAACGCTTTTTCTTATACATTTTGTTTTGCGCTTGTTCATTTCATTGGAATATGAGTAGCCGAGACACTTGGTATGTTGTTTTGAAGTGTTAAAGAGGAAAGTGTGGTTTTACCTGTAGCAATAGAGGCCATTGAACACAGCAACCGACAGCACATGTCCAGGGGTAAAAAACATAGTGGCACTTCTGTTGTCGATTGTGGAAAAAGCTCCAGATCTTTATATACATAGAGTTCAACAAAGCGGCAACTGCTAGGCACTAGGCAGTCAGCCACTTCCTGCCTTTATATTTCTTTCCTGGGCTGGCTGGACTCATTTCTTCTACTTAGCTGTAGTTTTCACTCCTAACACATGACTTCACGAGTTTCTCTGCTCCCCATGGACCACCTTCCTGACTGAACTTGCGGCATTGCCCTGCTATTTGGTCCCTAGCCGCTCCCTGCACCTTTTTTAAGAGCAATGAGAGTGTTCTAGGTGCTGTTTTGCCTAATATGTGTCACTATGTAATTCTCTCCATCATGGTTTTTGAGTCGCCGACTAGTCGCCGACTAATCGTCGAGTCGGAGCAGCGTGGCTGGCTCGTGCAAGCGACTTGGCTCACATGGTCGAGTCGCGCGATTCGGTGGCTCGCCGTCGACTTGCGGCGACTAGTCACTGGCTCAGACCTTCGAGTCGCCTGGCTTGCTCCATGAATTGGTGGGATTTCAGATCGAAATTGAAAGGGAAGGAAGGAAAGAGCGGGAGCGGGTGCGGGAGTTCCCGCCAGCTTGAAGAAAGGAGAGTAAAGGGCGGGAGACTGCAGACAGAAAGCGATGGAAAGGAGAGGGAAGGGCGGGAGGCCTGGAGCTCGCGGGAGAGGAAGCTGCTCCTCTCGCCGGCGACGCGCCCCCGTCCAGCTTCTGCGCCTGCTCCAGCTCCGGCGGCCGGCCCCTCCAGCTCCCCTTCCTCTGGTGGCCGTCGTGGATGGGATTCGGTGGTCTGTTGCCGGCGAGGAGAGAGGAGGAGCGGCGGCGGCGAGGGAAAGGGGATCGAGGGAAAGGAGAGCTAGCTAGGGGTCGAGGAGGAGCGGCGGCGGCTGTCGTGGTCTCGTGGAGAAGGATTTGGTGGCTAGGTTTAGCCAGCGGATGGGGCTGGGAGCTGTTAGCTGGGTCGTGCTGGGCCTGGCAGGCCTGGCAATTTTACTTATATGGCATCGATGGGCTATGCGGGAGTGCTTTGTTTGCTAATTTTACTTATATGGCATCATGGCGACTTGTGGCGACTAATCACGTCAAGTCGCTGACTCAAGCCAGCGAGTCACGAGCCGCAGCCATGGCGACTTGGCTTGACTCGGCGACTCAAAAACCATGCTCTCCATGGCACCCCCCCTCCGGAAATCACTGTGACTCACCGGAGCTCGATAGAATCTTGATGCCAGTTCAATATCTTCTTCATTTTCCCTCTTTGGATTGGTCCTGAACAGATAGGTCTGTTCACATTTCTTCACTGGAATTAGAGTAGAAACAACAGTGAAAACATTTTTTTACATTTTATCAATGCATTTTTTTGGTTTTCATATGCTCACTTGTTGTTCTAATTTATGTTGCATTAATTAATGTTCAGGAAAACAGCAAAACCAATCATCCCCAGTTGCTTTATGAGGCCAAGTTGTATAACGCTCTTCAGGGAGGAAGTATGTTCAAACTGTGACTGCTTTTATTGTATGAATTACTGCACCATAGTTAATGCAATAATTCTTAGTACTTGTGGATTCTTGTAGCTGGTATTGCAAACATAAAATGGTGTGGCATTGATGGTGAGGAAAATGTGCTTGTAATTGATCTGCTTGGGCCAAGCCTTGAGGATCTGTTCGTTTATTGCGGACGGAGATTCTCACTGAAGACAGTTTTGATGTTGGCAGATCAGATGGTAATAGCCAAAATTAGCCTTCAGCTCTTGTTCTAATTGCTAATGGTGAATCAGTGCTGCAGTCGTGATTATTTTGAGACTCTTCTATTGACTTCCATCTGTGCCATGATGATAATTTTAAAAATCTGCAGCAAATGGTCAAGGCTAGAATTTCTTACTTTTAAACCTGTTCTACTTCTGTCTACTCTGAGCATCTGGTGTACAGTTTACCTCTACCAGGATTCCATTAAACAGAGCAAACATTTTATTCTCTCGCAAAATTTCTTCTATAGTTATTTTCTATATCTTATGCCACTTCTGTATGTACTGATACACGTATACTCTTATCCACGTTTTGAAATTGTTCTTGACTACAAGTCAAACTATTTTCCGCTTTACCTTTTTGTATCACTGATTTCTTGAGTGGAGCTCCTATGCAGCCCACAGAACCCTTGATATTACATCGCCTGGATTCACTTGTTTAATTAGTTTTACTCATTTATCCCTGCAGATAACAAGAATAGAGTTTTTGCATGCCAAGGGGTATTTGCACAGAGACATCAAGCCTGATAATTTTCTTATGGGCCTTGGTCGAAAAGCTAATCAGGTCTGTACAAGTGGCTACCGACACTTACAGTTGCTATTGGTATTCATCATGCTTAATTTGTTATCCAACTCTTAGGTCTACATCATTGACTTTGGACTTGCAAAGAGATACCGTGACTCCACTACCAATCGCCACATACCTTATAGGTGAACTAATAATGATTTAAAACCAAATTACCTTAATTTTGCTTCCGTTGTTTATTTCATCTCCTAATATCCGTGCCATTGCATGCGCTCTTTATTGCTCATAATATACATACCCTTTTTCAGAGAAAATAAAATTTGACTGGAACAGCTCGCTATGCAAGTTGCAACACTCATCTTGGGATTGGTGAGCAAGATGAAAACACTATTTGCCTTTCTGTTTTTTACCAGTTGGTCGACAATTCACAAATGTCATGATTAACATTAATGGCAACTTAAGTATAGATAACCTGTTTGTAACACCTTGTTGTGGCAGATTAACAAAAGACTGTAAATTATCCATGTTCATTGTTTAGACAGATGTGCTGCTGACATCCTTTGCATTAAGCACCACTGTATACCACTTAGATCTCTTGTCAGCATTACTGTTGCGATCAACATGCCATCTCACTCGATGTGGATTTTGACATACCATTACATTTTCTTATCGACCTCTCTTTGTTTTGTTCAGTCTTCCTTGGCAGGGTTTGAAAGCTGCCACAAAGAAGCAGAAGTATGACAAAATAAGTGAGAGGAAACTTTCAACACCCATCGAGGTTGTTTGAGCCTACATGTTTTAGTTTTGTAAAATATCTACCTTCTTATGCCATTGCTGGAGAGTGCTCATCCGTTTTCTTGTTACAGGTTTTATGTAAATCACATCCTGTGGAATTTGCTTCTTATTTCCACTATTGCCATTCATTGACATTTGATCAACGACCAGACTATGGATTTCTGCGACGGCTCTTTAGAGATCTGTCTGACCGTGAAGGTATAGCATCAGAAGCACTTGCGTCATCTTCATTTTGAACTCTGTGCTCTATGCTCAGTTATTGAATATTTGGACACCTGCAGGTATCCAGTTTGACCATGTCTTTGATTGGACATTATTGAAATGTAAGCAAACCCAGAAAGTGAAGGCTCAGCAGGTATGCTATGTTAGTATTTTTTGGGTTTAACATCTCTTTCTCATGACATAGTCATAGAGTTGGTCACATTTGCATTTTTCTATTGAAATGATGGAATACTGTTAGAATGTAATGCATCTTATACTATGATGCATTTAATTGAATTGCAGTAGTCTTCTTCCCTTCTGTCTTGTATTGTGAACACTTTTATTGCCTTCGCTAACCTCTCTCTCTAATAACAGCAAGATCCAGGTGTAAGTAGCAGGCCGGCTCCAATGAATATGGACAAGCACCAAGGTAGCAGTTTTCTTTGTAAGAGTACTATCAACATTATTTTTCAATAGCATTCCCCCTTGCAGCAGTGACTTAGACTTGAGCAAAGCGTCTAAGTATAGGCTGGTTGACTGCCCTACAAAATTCTTTTCAGTCATATTCATATGCTTTTTTTTTCGCAAAAAAATATATTCATATGCTTTTTAGATATTACATTCATGATTAGTATGGAGTCTCATTTTTCATTAATATAATTGCAAAAACACATATTGTTGGATGTGCATTATGGAATATATGCACTTGCAGTTTTTTTGTGTGAAAAGACATCTCTTTTGTGTGATGTACAAGGGATGGCGGGATGATATAGCAACTATAAATTTACTAAGTTTCAAGTGTGTCTGTTGACCTGGCAGCATGTGCTCCTGGGATCGTATATGTAGTTTCCCTTTAAATACACCTTTTATAGGATTAGAACTACATCCTCATGTTGTTGCTTTATATTGTTTTCAGTCAGTGGTTCACGGGTAGCTGAAGCTTCTTGTCAACTTGAAGCAGAACAACGCCCGGCAATCAGAATGCAAATAAGATCTACTGCTGAGAACAGCCGTTTAAATAATCGACATTCTGATAAATTGGTAATCCTTTACTGAGGACGAAAATATCCAACTTCTATAACTGAATGTTTGCTGTCACCTCTGAGTAATTTAACTGCTCATGAAGTTTCAGAATGGCATCATTTTTCTTCCAACCTCACTATTTTTTACTCGTTAAAGTTTTTATGTTGTCTACCGTTTGGTTATAATATTTCTTCTCTTTGTTGCTGCAGAGGTTGGGTGCTAGCACTAGCACCGACAATGCATTGCTGCAATCGACATCACTTGGCCATGCTGACGTCGCAAGGAAGAATATACCAGTTATGAAAACACAGGGGCTTGCTGATCCCCACAATCATGGAACTAACAACCAAGGACCTTCAAACCACCTTTAGTACTCAGATCAGTTGGCTCCAGTTCATGATGGTCTATTTATTAAGTCAGGGGTGAGACTACCTTCGATTCTGTTACGTACTTGCACCTTTCATGTGTATATGGTATGAAAAATTATGTTGGTGCGTGGTGATATTGCTATTTTTCTTCTATTTGATCTTGTTGTTTTTCGGTTTGTGCAACAAAAAATACTCCTCTTATGATAATAATCACCTGGTAGTGTCCACACTGCAATGTAAAGCATCCGAAGATCAATAGATCAAACAATTAAATTGAAGCCCCAAAACTAGATAGCAGTTTAACAAAGTCAAGGGTCAAAATCTTAATTCAGAATCTAGTAAACTAGTAAAGACAGCGCAGAACCTAACAAGAAAAAAACAAGGTTATGAGGTTAGGCTTATTAGTGATCTACCATCTTCCCTGTCTTTGGCTAATTCTAGTCCTGTTGCCGCGGATGTGTATTGTTCTTTGCCAACACCTTCTCATGAGCTAGCAAGGGTTCATAGGGAAATAATCTTTGTTCAACTGTGGCTGAACTGATCAGCCATGTGGTGGGCACCTGGGACGAAGTAGTGGTGCGACAGCCCCTTTGGTAACACGATGCGGAGGTGCTGCCATGTAAGGGAGCACTTGCTAAGTTCATGTGGCTGTGGCATGGTGTTCTGAGGGCGGTACTAGTGGAAGTACAGGGCAGTCCAGCGATTAACTGGAAAGTGCTGATGTTGTTTCTACTAATTCATCTGGCGGTTTGCATACACCAGTTCATCTGCTCTGGCTGAACGTCTGCCAACTGGCTTTGACATTGACACCATCTACCTGTTCAACCGCTTGATGAAGATGTTGGCCATCTTTTCCTGTGATTTAAGGAGGTTAAATACAAATGACTTGTGGGGCTAACCTAGTGGATGTTTAGTGGAAGCTTCTAAGCTGCCATTCTGCCAGCACTATGGTGAAGGATATCCTGGCACTTCACAAGCAATGCCAGCTGAAAACATGTTTCTTCCGCTGGAGATGGTGAGCTTATTGAAACAAAATTGTAGGTGGATACACGTAAGAAATAGTGGAAGCTCTCATGTTTGGCATTCAGTGGAACACTGGAGAATTCTGGACTGCTTCCACAAGTTACTGCACCAACAGAAGACCACTGAATGTTCTGGGTCTACCTAAGCGGGGCTTGGCCAAAGTGAACACGATGGAGCCTCAACGCACAAAAAGGGGCTGGCGAGGTTTCACAGCCTGAGATAATGCTGGTTCTGGCTGCCTTGAACATGCCCACTGTACAAGCTGTGGAGCTCCTTGCTGCCATGAGAGAAATCTTAATGCTTGATATGCCTCGTGTGGTATTCGATGTCCTTGAAGCACATGGTCTCGTCTTGTTCGTATGACTTATCAAGCAGCAGTGTTGTCTTCTGGGAGATCAAAGCCGAAGCTGATTTTGTCGTCTTTTGTGTTCGTTTCTTGTACTCTTGGTGCTAAATAATGTTGGCAGTGACTAGCTCCTGAAACATCCTCTCTTGGTTGTGTTACCATAGTGGTTAAGGACTGGCAGCACGGACATTGTCAAGGGCAAGAAAATTACAGGTGTGGAAACAGAGAGGGGATGCTGGTTCGAAACAAATTGGCTGTAATCGTGGCTCAGGTCTTACAAATAAGGGGTTTTAGTCCATGGTGAACCTTGGATGTACGGCAAACATGTGACACATTTGGGACTACTGTGCTATGTGCTGTAGAAAATATTTACTTTGCCTGAACACTTTGCCAAAATAGCAGGTCAATACAAGCAGTTTTATGTTTTTTGTAATATGCATACCTTCAGCACAGTGCTAATAAATATAATGCAGTATACCCAAAAACATGTACTGGGTGATAATTTATTGTCCTTGGAAATTTTTCTATTTGAGAAGTGGTTCTTCTGTAACTGCATTAGCATGTTTTAATGATTCAGTCCGCAAAACGAAGGTTTTAAGCCTGATGGCATGATAATCTCATGGAACCTGATTGTTTTTTTAATCTGCTCTCTTCTCTATGTTTTTTCCTGTGTATTGCAGGTCACCGAATATGGTGTCAGTTGAGAATCCAGAGCGAACATGTAAATTGCTGTCAGGTTTTTAGGTGTCCTCTGTGCTACCTCCCATCAGAAGAAACATGGTTGATATGCCGGTGGGAAATCAGCATCACTTATCATTCAGTGGTGAAGAAATTGCTTTCCCATGTTAGTATGTGGATAATACATGGAAACTTAGGAATTGCAGTAACCTATTTTGTGTTCTACATGACTGTACAATGCGAGACTTCATCTGGGCTCATTGATCAAGGATTCTTTGTCCAGTAACAATACTGGCGCTGTATTCTTTCAAAGAGAGCTTGGCGGCCTGTTGGAATAGCTGTAGCTTTAATTAGGGATCTGCACTGGTGCAATGATGTACGCCCAGCTTTTGGCGACTCACGGGGATCTCCCTCTGAACTTATAATTACTTTAACTTGTAAGTCCACTCGAGTTGATATTTATATATAATTATAGTGTAAGTTATGGTGTCAGATTTCTCACTAAATATTTTTCTCACCAGATGCTCTCAATCTGCAAGCAGAAAGCAGCATCTGAATCACTTAGACGGGCTTTAGCGTCAATTATGTTTGCATCAAATCCCAACAAGGATTATGAAGAGTGAGCTGGGATGATCGATTTTGGTTACCATAGGTGTGTTTGGATGATTATTTTGGTTGCTTGGGTCAGTTTGCCTAATTATAATATAAATGATTTTCTGTTCCTGTGAGAACTGGTGACAAAAATTCATCACTTGTCATAACCTGGTGCAGATGAATGATATAACATATTCAGTTTATAAGGTCAAGAGGCCTTGCCAGTTTCTTACTAATTTCAGCCGAGCTTGCGGTGCTATTTTGAGCCTGCTGTGGTACTGCAATGAATTGTGTTTGGCTAGTTTCTCATGTGTAATGAATATGTCACGGTGTAATTTGTATAGAATCAGTGCTTGGTTCTGTTATGTTTCCAGTCATATAGCTTAAATGATACCAGGCGTTTATTTATCTGCAGCTTTGTGTGTGGTTAACTGGTTTTAAGACCATATGCATGTCATTGTGCATTACACATTGTTGTCGTTGATCCTGTTGGTTTCGTGAATAGTAGCAGTGTCGTCTTTCAGTCAATTTGATATGGACTAGATGCACAACTAGCTGCCTACATTCTGATACGATGGTCGTTTCATCTGGGACAAATACAATCAAGTAGAGGAAATGTCACCACTTTGAAAGACTTGGATTTCACTTCAAACCTGTGGAAACATATCAACTGGGTTTTTAAATTTACATGGGAACTGCCAACGTTATAACTGTAGTTGGTTCTCTTTGGCATCCATTTGGTGGTAGTATTCTGGGAGCTCGATCAAGTGTATGTACTCATGTTAACAGCGATGACAAAAAGAAAGCAACAATTAAAGTGCGTTCTCTATACTTGCTCCAGTTCTTTAGCAAAGTCAATATTGTCGACAAAGACCTGCAGGACAAATGGACAGAGAGCTTAGTCTCTGAACGGTTAGCGAGCAATTAATTGCCACTTAAAGAACAGAACATCTGAAGATGAGTACGAGGGGGCTATACCGTTTTCCAGCCATCAGGGTCCAGAATGGCTGTGATCTTGGTGTCGATCTCTTCCAAGGGACCTGCCTCCCGCACCACCTTCCCTCCCGACAGCTTCACCACCTCGGCGGTCTTGTAGACATCGTCGGTGCCTATGGCCATCTGCATAAAACACATCACAACAGCGGCTGAGGATGCCGACTCAGGGACGCAAGATTTAGTGAATTGCAAAGGCCAGGGAGACGATCCATCCACACCTGACCATACGCGTTGCCCTTGTCATATTCAGTGACGCCGTAGTTGTATGTCAGCTCCATAACTGCATTCTTGTCTTCAGGTCCGTACCCCATCATCGCTACTGTATACTGCAGAAGAACATGTCCAGTTTAATGCACGGAGCAGCACAAGAATTTGTTAGAGGATGCGCTTGAATCACCTTGTATTCAGGGTTGTCTCGCTTCCGTAGCAGCTCCATGCCATAAGCCTACAATTTGGCAACAAGAAGAGCTACTGCGGTGAGACGGAAGAAGTAGAGTACATAACTGTCACGAGAAACTAATGTTGAGCTGCCTACCTTCTCATAGAAGCTTATGGCTCGGTCGAGATCGCCGACCCGAAGCATCACCTGGCAGAGTGGCTCAGGTGTCCCTGGCCTCTCGAGGATCTCAAACTTGTAACCGTCGGGGTCCTCGATGAAGGCGATCACGGTGCTGCCACCCTTGACGGGGCCTGCTTCCCTGGTCACCTTGCCTCCCTTTGCTCTTATGAGTTCAACCGTCTTCGACACCTGTTGTACGTGATCAACAATCAAAGTGGAAGGCACATTCGTGCTATCAACTTGAGCAAAATCGATGGCAGCAAATGCCTATGAACTGGCGTCCTACATCATCAGTCGCGATGCCGAAATGACCAAACCCCGCTCCGATATCGTACTTGTCGACCCCGTAGTCTGCAGAGAATCGTGCATCAGCAAACTTACGGCGAGATTATGAAGAAAAACATGCTTACAATTAATCATATGTGTAGTGTGAGTAACTGTAGGTGAGCTCGACGACGAAATGGGCGTCCTCGGGGCCGTATCCGAGGAAAGCATTGGTGTACTTCTTTTCTGGTATGTCGCGCATCCTCAGCAGCTTCATGCCCAGGCATTCGGTGTAGAACCTGCATCGACGGTGACCCCGTCAGAAAGAGGCCTCTGCTAAAAGAAGAACACCAGAAGAAGATGCCACTGACTTGATCGTTCTGTCGATGTCGCCGACGCGGTAGACGACATGGAGGAGCCTCCTGTTGTCCTTCTTCGCCCACGCAAAGGCCTCCTCTTTGCTGACGAAGGAGGTGGCCGCAGCCTGCGCGGCGTCCGCCGACGCCCGGAACTTGGGCGTGCTCCTGCTGCTGCTCCACCTGATCGGCTCAGACTGGAGCACTATTCCGAGAAGCAAGCAACATATGGAATAGAATTAACCAAATGCAATGCAAGACTTTGTTTTGCTCATCTCGGTCGGCGTGGAGGAAGGAGCATCAGTCAGTTTACCTGCACCCGCGGCGGCGGTGGAGAGGAGCAGCGATCTCCGGGGGACAGCCGCGGCCGGGGTGGCGCAGGCGACGGCTCCACGGCCGACAGCCATTGGGAGAGTCCTCATCGTGGTCCGATGTGTTCTGGGTGTGCCCTCCTAGCCTTCGTTTTTGGTTGGCGGCGCTTTCTCGTGCTATCCTTAATTCTTGGCTGCTTTTTGGGTTTGTTACCCCGCAAATGGAGCCAGTGGCCTCCCGGGCAGATCCTCTGGTTTCTGCCTATTTTGGTTAAACTACCGCTTCTGTTCTAATGCTTGTTATTTTCTTCAAACAGATTGTTGAAATAAATCCCGAGCACAAAGTTATCTTGGTTCCATTTCTACTGCAACGTTTTCATCATTTAGTGAATTACAAAGAATGGATACATAATTCAATCATTGAGATAGGAAGAACAATGGATTATATTATTATGCCGCTAGCCACCCCGCTCGAGCACCTCCTTATGTTCAGAAGTTTGGACCTTTCTTTTTTGAGATCTCTCTGGAGGATGAGGTGAACCCCAATTTAATAACACCACTGAAGTGTTTCGATTTGGTCAAGAAGCATTAACCAAGTTTAATTGAATTTGCATCCTTCTTGGTTCAGGGAATGAGGCCGATATAGATGTTTAGTATTTTTTTGATAGGCAGGTCATGTTGTGGCCCAGTTTAGATTTTTATTTCGGTTTGGTTTGTGTTAGGGTCCCTTTTGGGTCTGTCCGAACGAGGTAGGTTTTAAGTCACCCAACATAAAGGTTCGGCAACCGCCATGTATTTTCAGACAAGAATTTGAGATTGAAAATTATTGAGTGGTATATCTTCATCATAATCCATATGCTTATGCCGCTCCTCGTACAAGGGAGAATATCATATGGGTCCCATTGAGTAGGCATGTGGACAACATGAAAATAATTACATCATTTCGACAATTCCATATAATCTAAACTAAAGTGCAAACTCATCCCATTCAACCAATTCTTAAACATACATGATGTTCGTTAGAGGGTAGACTGAAAGTATTATGAACTATCCTCTAAGTAAGATGAGTGAAAGAACATGACATAATAAATGTTGAAGAGAGTCCTCAGAGTCATATAAAAATATTTTATTATACTTATTTCATCTCCGCTGAGTTAGGTTATCAGTAATAAGCAAGGCCTTTTTATATATGGTGCACATGAAAACCATGATCTTCAAGGGTGCCTCTAACTTTCAAAGATATTTACGGAGAAATCCAATAAGTTCGTTCATATGGTCCACATACATAGATTTACCGAGAAAAATCGTGTCCGCATCTTCATGTATTCATATAAAATTATATATTTTTAGACTACACATAGTGGGAGTAAATAAGTAGTAACATAGATGCCACGTAGGTAAAAAAGATGATGTGGCATGTGATAACCCCCAAGAGCAGGGGATCACTGTAGCACCTCTCAATGTGGAAGTAAGGTATCGATCCGCAGGAGCAAGAAGGAAAAGTTATCTATTCCCTACAACTAAAGTGTCACAAGTTTTAGTTGATTATGCACTAAACAAGTTTAAAGAACAAGGTGGTTGATTTAATTGATGGAAGTTTAATGTAATAAAATAAGAATGTAAAAGTGTCCCAATCCTCTTCAATGCAAGAGGACAAGACAAATGTTTTCTCTTATAGGAACAATAGACATGGGTTCATGGGTTCACTTAATCCTCTCTCTCTCATCTACGGTGATTATCATGTTATAGATAAAGTACACACAATTTTCATGTTTTAATGGTAGCTTTTATGACGGCTATATGTCCTAAAACATTTTAGTTGAAAGAAATACTCATTTGTGTTGCTAGGTCACCCTTGTAAGGCTAGCGTGGTTGCTGTCACTCCCACATCATACTTCTCCCTTTTTACCCCCAGATAAAGATGTTGGGCGGTACTGTGTCACTCAATACCTATGTCGTGTCACATCGGCCATCCGTACCTACATACATCATACTTCTTAATGGACAATATTCTAAACACTAGTGCAATGATTCATATTTCGTGTGTGCGACCACAACTCTCTCATCTATCTACACTTGGTGGTGTCAATCACCTCATGACATGGATAAACAAGGCATTATGCATAAATCAAACCATCACATGCATCATAGAATATCTCCAAAGTATGACAAATCATAAAAGTTCCAACACAACGGTAAATGCATAACAAATATCATCTCATACCACAATATCCACCATAGGAATTACATAGATAGATCCATACTTATGCAAGCCACATCATATGGACTTCAACAATGATCATACATAGAGAGATTAGATCAAGTTACCACCACAAACCCAAGTCCAGGGGGTGGACTACTCCCCCTTCATCATGGAGACGGTGGAGAAGTCGTTGGAGAAGATGGAGACCACGCCGCAGCGCCTCGCTGGAGTTTTCCCCCTCCAATATGCAGCTCCAGGTCTCTGTTTCGGTGTTTGTGTTTCGGCGGCGCTCCCTTCCAAAGGGCGCCGGGGACTATTTTTATAGTCGGTTTTAGGTCAAGACGGAGGCACGGAGACGAAGATCGACGACTGTGGAGCTCCGAGGGCCAAAAGAGGGGGTCCCACGCGGCCAGCCACTCATTTTCCTCCTCGGACTTCCTTTCGTGTGCTTCCTTGGCTCCTACGCTTCGTTCCTTCCAAAAACTGATGCTCGTAAATTTCCAGGTCATTTGGACATCGTTTGGGTCCCTGAAACATCAAAATATAGCAAATAGGGTTTTCTGCCTGCGCAGGGTTAATTCCATAAAAATAGGAAAATTATGAAATATTCCAAAAATCATGATAAAACATTGATATAACCCATATATGATGCAAATATGATTCGAATATAAGTAATATAGTGCAAAGTTCATGTATGCATTTTACATGCATCAGCATGCATTTAAAGAAGAGAGAGGCAAATGGAGTAACATAGCTAGTTACGAAACATCACACTTCCCAATGTAAAATGAGTCTACAATGTAATAAATGCACACTTGTATGACACCACACTTATGTTACTCCCCACTATGGAGGTAGTAACATAGAGTAGTAACTTTACTACTCTATGTTAGAGCATCTCCACCGGCGCGACCAACTCCGCTCCCAATAGACGTTTTGGGCACGCCGGCACAAAAAAAACCTCCACCGGCGCGCCCAATACGAAAAAAGTTCCCGGCACGTCCCAATAGAACGTCTAGCAACCCCGCTTCACGCCCAGCTTCTAGGGACGCAACCGGGCGCGCCGACAACCGTGACAACGCTCGCCTCGTCTGAACCTGACGGACGGGCTCGACGCGTCAGCGACACAACGGTCGACGACGGATTTATTGTGCCAGATACGCCCATGTTAATGACGCAGCGGTTTCCCTGGCGGGCGCAGACGGCGCGACGCGTCGAGCGCAGAATGCAAGGTCATGCGGTGGCGTGCACGCGTCGTTAGCGTCAATGCGCGTGGCAGACGACCTGGTGGGGGCGTTAATGCGGCGACCGGCCTCCTCCGCTCCCCGCCGTCTTTAAAACGCCGCCCGGCGGGCCTCTCCTCTCCACACAACTCGCCTTCTCTTCCATAGAAACCCTAGCCACCATGACAGGCAGCCGCAACCCCAACTCGCCTTCTCTCCGGTTCTATTCTAATGTTTGTTATTTTCTTCAAACTATTTGTTGAAATAAACACCGACGACAGATTTATCTTGAAACAAATTGGTTAAAACAACCCGGTTCCATTTCTACTGCAACGTTTTCATCACTTACTGAAATACAAAGAATGGATACATAATTAAATAAATGAGATAGGAAAAACAATGGATTATATTATTATTCCACTAGCCACCCTGCTCGAGAATTCCACACCTCCTTATGTTCAGAAGTTTGGACCTTTCTCCTTTGAGATCTCTCCTGAGGATGAGGTGAAACCCAATTTAATAACACCGCTGAAGTGGTCAAGAAGCATTAACCAGGTTTAACTGAATTTGCATACTTCTTGGTTTAGGAAATGAGGCTGAAATAGATGTTTAGTATTTTATGTGCTGCCACTTGGAGACGTCTGGGAAGAGCCGGTGAGGTGGACGGTGGCCGGCATATGCGCCACCGCAGCGGTGCTATTCTGGGAGAGGGTGTGCGCACCATCGCTTCTTTGTCAAGCCCAAGCTCTTCGCGTCCTGGCCTCGATGGTGCGGGCGACTGCGACCCCTTTGAGCACGCCATCCACTCCCCGGAGGCTTCTTCGACTGGCACTCTGGACTCTCGCGTGGTGGCTTTCTCGCCTCCTCGGATGGCTCGCACACCCTACATGGCTCGGTATGCTAGTCCTCTACATGGTGGCTCCGATCGACAGACGGATGATGGAGCCGAAACTCAATCTGCAACTCCTCCTAGAGATCATGTGCTGGGGCGCCAGCCTTAAGGACGCCCCGGTCTCCATGAAATCGATCGCCTGGAATTGTCAAGGGGCGGGCAGGGCTCTTGGCAATCCCAAAATGCTTCACCTTGCCCGAATGATCGTCGCCACAAAAGCTCAGGTAATCTTTTTATCTGAAATTAAATCCTCCAAATTTGCTTCCTCTGATATCGCGACTCGTTTTAATATGTCTGATGTTGTTGTAGTGCCTTCTCGGAAACGTTCGGGAGGGCTTTGGCTTATGTGGACCGACGACATTCACATCTCTGTACATCACGCTTCGTTTCATCTTATCTTAGCTTTAGCTACGGATACGGTCTCTAATCAAAAGTTTGGCCTTGTTTGTATTTATGGGGATCTGCTGAGCGCTAAGTTGACGAGGGAATATATTGCGGTGTTGCTTCTATCTCCCCGGCAACGGCGCCAGAAAACAGTCTTGATACCCGTAGATGTGATAGCCTTCAGTAGCTACCTGCAAGATAAAGTATACGGGGCTAGGTTGAGCCTCCAAGTGCAGAGTATGTAGTAAGTGGAAGACGTGTTTTCCCCACGAGGGTGACTCGAGGGTTTAATATCGAACTCTCGGGGAATCAGTAGTGAAGACATATCTTCTTATCCTTCTTTTGGTTACCTACAAAACAAAGTTAAATGTTTTGGTCCTCAACCTCACCTGTGGTTGTCAAGCACAAGGTGTAAGAATGATATCAAGATAGTTATGCAATGCAAACAGGAAATAAATATGCAATGGTGGTGGATGCAATGGTAAATGATATTTTTGGGTTTTTAAATGATGTATGCAAGATGAAAAGTATTTTTGTATTTTCGGATTTAATGATGGCTGAAAATAGAAAAGTGGTATATGGTGTTGGAAATGTGTTTCTTATGATTAAAAATGGACCGGGGTTCATGGTTTCACAAATGCACTCTCTCTTTATAAAGTGGCAGACAATGGAATACACACAGAGTTAACATATGAGATTGCAACACAAAGTTTGATAACAAGTTACTTAGATATATGGGCATCACGTCCTAACATAGAGACCTTTTGATTATTAGTCTCTCTTATACTCCACCAAGATGCGAACCAAATCATAACACCTCAGTAATTAAGATGACTCAGAGTATAGCAATAAGTTTCATGACATGAAGTTAAAATAAGAACATGCTGGATCTAGTCATAGAGAAGAGGCTTGATCACCGTCAACCCCGGCAGCAAGGTATTTTTGTTTATCCCTAGTGAGGTAACAAAGTAAGGTAAACACCCAAGTGGATCGCGATATTAAGTTGTCAGCTTACCGCACTCACCACTCCCCGTTACTCCAACTAATGCACACGTTCCCCCACACACGCTCTCATAAACATGCTTGATCATAACAAGTAGACAAGAACGGGGTACATAATATGCATCTATACTCATAACTGAAACAAACATTGCAATCTCAAACATATATTAACTCATAGAAAGATCCACCACATAGGTAATACAAATATGACCGTAATCATCATCAGCTCATACGGTACTAATTAGTGAAGCTCAAGACAGGAGAGATACATAAGTTACTTCCACAAACCCATAGTCTAGATGTGGACTACTCCCTCTTCATCATGGAGACGGTGTAGAAGTCGATGGAGAGGATGGAGACCACACCGGCAGCTCCCCGCCGGAGTTTTCCCCCTCCAATCTGCAGCTCCTGATCTCCGTTTCGGTGTTTCTGTGTTTTTGCGGCGCTCTCTTCGCGAAACGTCATGGGACTTTTTTTATAGGCGTTTTTAGGTCAAGACGGAGTCGGTGGACGAAAGATCGACGGCAGCGGAGCCACGAGGGCCAAACGAGTGGGTCCCACGCGGCCACAGTTCCTGGCCACGTGGGCCACCCCCTTTTTGCCTTGCGGCCTCCGTTTGCTTGCTTCCTTCGCTCCGAGGTCTTCCTCCTTCCAAAATACTGACGCCTGTATTTTTCCATAATTTTTGGACGACGTTTGGTTCCCTGAAACATAAAAGGAAAGAAATAGGGTTTTCTGCCTGCGCAGGGTTAATTCCATAAAAATAGGAAACAATTGATTTATTTCCTAAAATCATTAAATAACAGTAATATAACCCTTATATGATGCAAATATGATTGGAATATGTGTGATATAGTGCAAAGTTCATGTATGCATTTTACATGCATCAGGATCCTTATCATCGCCAAACCTCTACTATCTGGGAGCAAGTAGCCAATTTTGTGGATGATAACTGCGACTTGCCGATGCTTTGCTTAGGAGATATGAATGATCTTCTGCACGCTTCTGATAAAAGCTCCTCTAATGTAAATTATGCTCATTTAGCCTATTTCCGTTCTTGTATTAAATCTTGTGGCTTCTTTGATCTTGGGTTCAGTGGTCCTGCTTACACCTGGACCAATAAGCGGTTCTCCTCTAAGCCTCTTTATCAAAGACTTGACAAATCCTTGGTCAATCACGAATGGTGCACTGCTTATCCGATTTCTAATGTCTATAACATGCCTCTTATGCACTGTTTCAGTGACCATGGGCCTATCTTGCTCTCCACTGATGGTTCCTCCAGGAAAATTAAAAACTTTTTTAAATTTGAAAACTGGTGGCTTAAAGAACAAGATTTTCAGGAAGTGGCAAAAGAAGTGTGGTCTCAAAACTCCTCTGCCCCATTTCATGATAGAACTAACAAGCTCTCAAAGGGGCTAAAAGTTTGGTGCAGGAAAAGGAAGCCTTTGCAGGATGAGCTTAAAGAGATTGAAGCAAAGATTGAAGAAATCCAAAAGAAACCTCCTCATTTTCAGAATCACGCGCTGGAGCAGACTCTCCTGACAAGGTATGAGCAAACCATGACCAAACTAAATGATTTCTACATTCAGAGAGCTAAAAAACATTGGATCAAAGATGGGGACAGAAATACTGCCTACTTCCACCGTTCGGTTGCCAAGAGAAAGAGAAGAAACTCCATTTTGTCGGTTAAAGATGAGCAGAACATTCTCCAGTTCATGCCTGATCGAATTGCAAACACGTTTGTTGCTTATTTCAGATCTATATTTGCTTCTTCAAATTCAAATAGGAGTAGACCTTTTGACACTTCTTTGCCGACTCACTTGGATGATCTTACTTACTTGATCCCGGATAAAAAGGAGCTCTTTGATACTCTTTCCGATATGAAGAAAAATGCTTCTCCGGGTCCTGATGGCTTTAATGTTGAATTCTATTTGGCAACCTAGAATTGATGATGATGTGCTTGGTTTTGTTTGAGATTTCTTTGTCACTGGCTTGCTTCCGCAACATGTCAATGACACTCACATTGCTTTGATCCCAAAAAAATTAGTGCCCCTGGTTCCGGCAGATTATAGACCAATTAGCCTTTGCAATGTTATTTACAAACTTGTTGCCAAATGTCTTGCAAACAGGCTTAAACCTCACTTGCCGGATTATATCCATCCTTCGCAACAAGCTTTTATTAAGGGGCGCAGAATCAGCGATAACATAATCATCGCTCAAGAAATTACTCATTCTTTTGAACTCTCTTCTTGGAAGCAAAAAGCTTTTATGCTCAAAATTGATCTTGCCAAAGCTTTTGACTGTCTTGAATGGTCTTTCATAGTCGCTGCACTTTCACGTAAAGGGCTGCATGGTCATTTCATCAACCTCATCCATGCATGCATCTCGTCCCCGACTTTTTCTGTTATTATCAATGGACAGGCTTTTGCTAGATTCTCGAGCGACAGAGGTATCCGACAAGGTTGTCCCCTCTCGCCGTATCTTTTTGTCCTTGCTATTAATGAGTTGTCGCTTGCTCTTCAGGAGGCTCTCTCTTCTTCTGCGCTTTCTGGCATCATCCTCGGTCCGAATTGCCCTCCAGTTCACTCGCTTCTTTTTGCAGATGATCTTTTAATTTGTGGAGAGGCTTCTCTAGCGGAGGCCCAAGTCATGAGCCAAATTTTAAATTCTTTTTGTGTTGCTTCGAGCCAGCTACCAAATTGGCTTAAGTCTGGAATCGTTTTCAGTAAATGGGTACCTTCTTCTACTAAGGATGAGATTCTTGCAGTTTTCCCGGTGCCTCTTATCGATAAGGATTTTATTCATCTTGGTCATCCCCTTATTCTGCCGGCAAAAAACAGATCTGAAGCTTACAATTTCATCATCGAAAAATTCAAAGCTAAGCTTGCCACCTTCAAAGCAAACTCGCTTTCCCATGCGGCTCGCCTCGAATTAATTAACTCTGTTTTTGCTTCCATCCCAGTTTATTACATGTCTAACCTTATTTTCTCTCGGAAGTTTTTGGCTAAGCTTAATGCTATAATCAGGACTTTTTGGTGGTCTGGAATTTCTTCGGAGCCATCAAAAAGATCCCTCTGTCTTAGAGCATGGAAAGATATTTGCGCGCCAAAAAAAGAAGGTGGGCTGGGAATTCGAAACTTGCAGGCTGTCAATCATGGGCTTATTCTGGCGGCGGCCTGGCGCATAGCTAGCAGGCCAACAAGTTTTTTATCCAAAGTACTGCAGGCCAAATATTTTTATGACGCGTCCATTTGGAGGCCCAAGCCCAACATCCCAAAATCTGCCTTTTGGTCTTCTATTCTCAAAGTTGTTCCCCTCTTACAGGCTAATTCTTTCTATCAGATTGCTAATGGGGGTACTTCCATTTGGAACCAGCTGTGGTGTTCTTCATGGGTGAGACTTTACGAGGATCTAATTATCCAGCCCCAGGGCTTTGTCTATCCAGCAAAAATAAAGGACCTCTGGCTTCCAGGAAGCAAAAGTTGGAATGTGGAGCTGATTAATTCTCTCTTTCTTAATCCCACGGCTTCTGCTATAACCAACACCTCTATGTTACCTACTGATTCTCCTGATATTCTGTGCTGGAAGCCTACGCCAAATGGAAAATGTAGCTCAAAATCAGCCTACCATGTTTGCTTGAATTACTTGTTTGATGCAGGACTTCCGAGACCAAGGCAGCTAAGTCCACACTGTATCAAGTTGCTGAATCTAGTATGGAAGAACAAGGAGATGGTGCCGAGGGTCAAAACTTTTGCTTGGAGGCTGATTAGAAGAGCTTTGCCTTCGGGAAAGAGAGCTTCGAGATTCTCCAAACATATTGATGGTCTTTGCTGCAGATGTGGTATGCCTGAAACTGATATTCATCTCTTTTTCACATGTCCTTTTGCTAGAGCAGCTTGGTTCCAACATCCTTTATTAGAGCTGATATCTTCACCTAGAATTGCGACTCTTTTACTCAAATCACTTTTAATCTCCTAAGTCTTGACCACCCCCATATTTCTTTGGAGAACATTTTCACATTCCTCTGGTGTTTATGGAAATCTAGAAACGATCATCTTTTTTGCAGGAAGTAAGGACAACCGTATCAGATTAATCTAAATGCCCAGGCTCTAAAAAATGATTTGGAACTCTCTTTTGTTGGCCCTGCTATTAATCATCCTTCATCTGATAATCAGGGCCTCACTCTTGCTACTTGTGCTAATATTTCTCTCTCAAATGATATTGATGTAGCAGGGAATAAAATTTACTGTGATGCAGCTTGGAAGCCTTGGAAATCCAGCGCAACGCCTCCAGCAGGGCTTGGAATCCATCTTCACCTCCCTAACCAAGATCATGTCACTGATATTTTTGTGTAGGCGGTGGCTAAGCAGGTTTCTTCTCCCCTAATGGCGGAAGCCCTGGCCCTTCTTCTGGCTGGGAGGATGGCACTTCTTCTGAACATTTCTGAACCCATCTTTCTTACAGACTCTCTCATTTTAGCCAAAGCTGTAGCTGCAGATTCAACGGAGAGCTCTCTGATGCATTGGCAGATAAGACATCATATTCTCCAATTTCAGCAATTTGCTGCTCCTCTCAATCACAAAATCTTCCACATCTTAAGAAGCTTCAATGGAGTAGCTCACAACTGTGCTCATCAGGCGAAAAGATCTAGAAGATCTGAGCCTACTAGTTCATGCAGGAACTCAGCTCATAGTGCTTCTGAATGCCCGACTCTTGCAATCTTGTCTCAGTTGCAAACGCTGGGCTTTGTAATTCTCGATGTATTATGCTTTTGAGCTGAATGAATGAGGCACTGTGTGCCCCCCTTGTACAAAAAAAAAGTATTTTATGTTGCAGCCCAATTAGGATTTTAATTTTTTTTTCGGTTTGAGCTTGTGTTAGGGTCGGTTTGGGTCTGTTCAGAGGAGATAGGTTTTGATTCACCCTAGATAAAGGTTCGGCAGCCGCCATGTATTTTTAGACAAGAATTTGAGATTGAAAATTATCGAGTGGTTTATCGTCACGAGAATCCATATGCTTAGGACGCTCCACTCATAGAAAGAAGAGTATCATATGGATCCCATTGAGTAGGCCTCTAGACAACATGCATATAGTTAGCAGCTTTTCTCTTATTAAAAGTGACGTCATTTCAACAATTCCATATAATCTAGACTAAAGTGCGAACTCATCCCCCTCAACCAATTCTTAAACATTTATGACGCTCGTTAGAGGGGTAGATTGAAGGTGAGATGAATTATCCTCCAAGTAAGATGAGTGAAAGAAAATGACATAATAAATGTTGAATAGATTGCCCAGAGTCATAAAAAGTATTACATAATAAATGCTGAATAGATTCCCCAGAGTCATATAAAAGGTATTATTATACTCAATTCATCTACGCTGAGTTAGGTTATCAGCAATAAGCAAGGCCTTTTATATACATGAAGGCAATGATCTTCAAGGGTGCTTTTAACCTTCAAATATATTTACGGAGAAACCCAGTAAGTCCGTTCATATGGTCCGGACACATAGATTTACCGAGAATGATCCTGAGGCATTTTCCATGAGCTAAAACATTGTGTCTGCGTTTTCATGTGTTCACAGAAAATAAAGCTTTTTGTAGAGTGATAGAAAAGAGTAGCTATGTACAAAGGTCAAAGGCCAATGGGGCCGACACCTATGGACTTGCAAGTGCTATAGGCACTGCCAAGAGCATCATCTCGAGGTCCACCACCCACATCCGGGCCTCAGCCCTAATTCTACCGAGCAGGGATAATGGGCCTCATGCTTCCGCAATAGGCAACGTGTGGCTGATTCAAGATCCACACCTCGAGCCCCCTCAACAAAACAAAAAAAACTAAATCCACACACTGAGCATGATCACTCAAAATGAAAAGGTGCCCATGCACAAGACGGATTGTTATTTTTCTTGTGCTCCGAATCCTAATCCTGTTTTACCATATATTGAGTCCTACTGGAATAATGCATGTCTACAACTCCGTTTCGTGTCCGCCAAGACAGAGAGTTGTTTGCCCCCCATATATAGCTAGAGGTAGTCATAGAATAGATCGTGAGATTGAGAGAGATCCACCAGATCTATAGCACGTAGAGGGTTTGTCCTCTCGTGTATTGTAATACTCCTCCGATTATAGTGATACGCCTTCGTGCGTTCCGTGGTTTTCTCCCGTAAGGGTTTCCACGTTAAAAATCTGTGTTCTTGTTATTTGTTTGATCTACTTTTCCTGCGCAGTTTTACAACAAGTGGTATCAGAGCCGAAGGATTCGGCGATCCGCTGCTCCGGGAGACTTTCCGCTGCGCTCCCGGGGCAGCACGGCGCAGCGTGGATTTGTTCGGCAGCAGCAGTTGCGGCATCATGCAGTTTCACCAAAATTCGATCTAGACTGCCGAAGTTGATTGTTGGTTTCGTTCGTCACGATGGCAGGCGATCGAGTGCACCAGATCGGAAGTGGCGGCGTTGAAGCGATCGAAAGCAGTAATTTCGGTGTGATTGGATTTATTCCAGATCAGATCGATCGGAAGCAGTGGCGGCGTTTGTGGTTACCCTAGCGCGAGGGGGTGTCCAAGTTGTATGTATTAGGACACGAGGGCTTGCTCGATCCCAGCATCCGTGCGTTGGCCTAGAAGGAGCTGGGCGAGCTGACAAGTCCAGGTCGTACATGCAATGAGGCGACCATGAAGTGCTACCGATCGAAGCATCCAGTACCGAGGAGATAAGGCTGCATGCGCTGCTGCTAGATCACGTGAAGATTAATCAATTCTTTGATCTCCTATTGCTACATCCACCCAAGACAAGTACCAGGTGCTATCAATCCAATTCTTTGCTCCATATAAATAATTTCTTTTGGGAATTTTTCTGTTGCTTGGCTTGTACTACTTGTGCACGGGGATTTATCTGCTCATGGTATGAAGTGCTCATGGTATGAAGTAAGATCTTCTGTTATTGGACTGTGACACAAGGTTTACCTTATGGCAAGTCAAGATGTGAGCGTTGTTGGCGCAAGCCGATTATGCGGATTGTTCTAGCACACATGGACAAAAGTGAACAATTTATTTTTCCAGCTCGAGCCTTGACCCAGGCTCTATCCCGGTCCCAATACCGGTTCTATCCGCACCATCTATGTTCGATGATTTGCTGCTGAAATGATCATCGTTTTGATATTCAGTTCAAGTTGGAGTTTGTTGAGTCGTACTGCAGTTTGCGCTCAACGTTAAGGCGATTTTATTTGCGGCGTTCTATGACGACTCGTTCGTTTATTGGGTTATCATATTTGAAGGCTGGAAATTCAAGTAAGTTTTATAATTGTTCGTATTCAATGGAATTTACATGGGAGATGTTATGGATGCAAATTCAGGATATTATATTGCTGCAATTACATGAACACAATTCAGGAAAAAAATATATTATGGAGGAGGTAATTATTTAAACCTATTGGTAGCCAGCATATACTCTTTGCTCTCCAGAGATTTTTGCTGTTATGCATGTGAAGGTTTTATTTAGTTCGTGATGAGGATCAGTTATGGTGCAACGAGATTTGTTTTCTGCTAGATACTACAACATTTAGTAATGTTCAGCTTTCGGTACAATTCAGTTGTCTTTGCTCTTTTATGAGGGGTCTATTGCAGAGTTGATACTCCGTTGCACGTTGAGGAGATTCTTTTCATCCGACAGTTGTTTTACAAGGACAGTTTTTTGACCATGTCATGGTTTTTCATTACCGTCGGCAGTTTTGGTGTACGAAATGTCATCCGTACCATATGCTCTTGCATGAGTATTGTTTGCCGAGGTTTGTGCTTTGTGGCACGTTCAGATTCCATGAGATGAGTTCTTCACATTGTTATGTGCAACAAGATGTTGCACTATTGAGCTATGCGCTCGTTTAGGCACCACACGAGATATGATGACTTATGTCATTTGTTTGATGATTGAGCAGTTTCAGTTTTGGAGGTCAGTGGCACAGACTCAGACTTTTATTGGGAGATCCAAGTTTCGTTCGTCTGCTTTGTTGACAGCTGTGTTGTTTTCCGTACGACCTACCGTTGATTGCTCAATATGACTTCGAGAGAAGTTTATTCGTCCTATGGACGTTTGAAGACACAAGGTTTGCTTGTGCTGACTTTAATTGAGGAGTTGATACTATCTATGACTGTTATAGAGGATTCGTCTCAAGGTGGAGTGTTATTTTTCTTGTGCTCCGAATCCTAATCCCGTTTTACCATATATGGAGTCCTACTGGAATAAGGCATGTCTACAACTCCGTTTCGTGTCCGCCAAGACAGAGAGTTGTTTGCCCCCCATATATAGCTAGAGGTAGTCATAGAATAGATCGTGAGATTGAGAGAGATCCACCAGATCTATAGCACGTAGAGGGTTTGTCCTCTCGTGTATTGTAATACTCCTCCGATTATAGTGATACGCCTTCGTGCGTTCCGTGGTTTTCTCCCGTAAGGGTTTCCATGTTAAAAATCTGTGTTCTTGTTCTTTGTTTGATCTACTTTTGCTGCGCAGTTTTACAACACGGATAAGGAGGTGTACAGGTACAGCTAGCGCCCGTCCACCAGTCCTACCAAAAAGTACTAGATCGTTTTTTTTTTCTCGATCTCATTTCCCCTCGAGTCACATCTTCGGTGAAGGTCATGATCTTGTTGTGCATGGTTAGTTGACAATGTATTTTTTTAGTCATCTTATTCTGACATGTTCGACTCGTCTTCATTTAGACTTCGCTTGTTACGAAGTCGGAGCTGCTGACTGGCGTATCTCTAGTGGCGAGGATGACCTACACGCGGGGGGACCTCATCAGCTCGGGTCCTGCCCACCTCCTTTTTGGGGCTCAATTTTGAGATCAGAGCTACCAGCTGGTAGCTGTTTGGCATGGTCACCCACTTGGACTTCTCGAGGCCGTTTCTTTGGTGAAATCGGAGACACTGGCTTTTGGAGGAGTGATGACGACGTTGGTGGGAAACGTCGATGACAATCCATGTCTTCAGTGGTGTGTGCGCGGTTTGTCTTTGGTAATCAAGGTGGCCGCGTGTGTCCTCACGACAGTCGTGTTCCATGACAGTTGGCGATGATGTTTGTACGGCCGTTTCCTGCTAATTAACCGTCCAACTTTCTTCTTCTTATTAATGAAAAAGGCACATCTTTTGACTCGTTTATTAAAAGAAGAAATTGTGTATTCTTTCATGATTTGCAATCGTTCTGTTTCCCAGTTTGATTATCTAGCAATCTATTTTCTCGTTTGGTTCAGAAAGTTTTCTTCATCGAACCCGACCAATGATTTGCGCAATCCAAACTCTATCTTCTGGTGACGAAAACAAGTACCATGCGATCTTCACCCTGAGCAATTGGCGGACCACCCGTTTCTGGTGGTGGACCAAAAGCAGACGACAGTAACGGCCGGAAGAAATTTCCAAGCTACAAGTATTTGTATCCTCCACCATGAGCAACATGCCGAAACGGGGAAAGAAACATCCCGCGCCGGTACAAAAGAGAAGATGGAAAAATGATCGGATGATCTGGCTGCTACTAGCCAAGTTCAGCTCATCTCCATCCACAGGAGAAAGGGTACTGGATGGCTGCTCACATGAGTATAGTATGAAGATGTACGTACAGCCACACATGTCCGTCCACCCATCCGATTCGTCGCCAGTTGGTGCCCCTTTCCTTATCCCCGACGCCGCCACTGCACACCACATGTTCTAAATCCCGTGGCGGCGTCTCCTTCTCCCTGCTGTCCATGATGGCTTGGCATGGGCGCTTGCTTGCCACTCGAGCGAGGGCATGAACAGGGCATCAAGACCATACCCTCCCATCATTAGAGAGAGATTATTTTTTTAAGGATACGTCCAAGCGGACGTATCGGTTTCAAGAAGGAGAGGCCAAGCGGCCGTTTACAACGTGTTTCGGCACATGCGCCGAAAACGCCAATCCACCAAAAGAAAAACAAAAGGGATCACTCGCCAACCCTCCACCTGTCTACGGGTCCTAAGCTACCCCTAAACATCCTCGCTGCCCGCCACAGATCAGCCTCGGCTTCTACCATCCTGATGGCGGTCGCTGCCGAAGGAGTGTGACCTTCGAAGACCACTCCATTCCTATGCCTCCACAAGCTCCAGCAGATCAAGTTGATCGCCGTCCACAGGTCCTTCTCGTCGTTACCTCCCGGCGCCTTGGCCGGTAGCCAATCCACTAAACGATCATCATGGTCAGGGACCCAATCCACTCTACCCCACCTGCTCAGAAAGGAGTGCCAAACTTCTCTAGAGAGGACACAACCAAGGAGAAGGTGGTTTATGTCTTCTCCCACTTGGTCGCACAGCGGGCAAGCAGTCGGTCTAGGCAGCCCTCTCCGCCCTAAGCGGTCTGCAGTCCAACATCTGTTCTTCAGCGCTAGCCAGAGGAAGAACTTGCATTTGTTTGGAGCTCGAGAGCTCCAAACCTGCTGTGCCCCAGCCAACCCGATCTTGCCCTCAAAGAGTCCTCTGTAAGCCGAGCGAGCTGAGTACTTGCGGTTGCTCTCCCAGTTCCACCTGAATTCATCCACGACCCCATCTGTCAGGGCGAACCCTGCCACTTTGTCAGCCAAGGACAACAACTCGCGGATCTCTCGCGCGTCCAGGTCAGGCGAGACGTCGTCCAACCATCCACCTGCGAGTCCATCTCTGACTCGTCGGGAGCACCGCGCGGCCTTCGGCACTTTCATGAAGAGGTTCGGAGCCAGCTCCTTCACACGCCCCCGGGCAGCCACCTGTCTGTCCAGAAAAAGGTGGAGGCACCATCACCCACAACTGAAGTGGTGGCTGCCTCAAACAACTGTTGTACCACGCGGGGGACTTGGATGTTGAACTCACTCCAGGGCTTGGAGTTGTCCGTCCTGCTAAGCCAAAGCCACCTAGCCCTGAGAGCGCGGTTCATCTGCCGCAGGTTGGGAATCCCAAGACCTCCCAAGTGCTTGGGCATGCAAACCCTCTCCCACGCCACCAGGCAGTGACCTCCACGGGCTTCCTTGCGCCCAACCCAGAGAAAGCTGCGGATGATCTTCTCGATCGCCACCAGGGTCTTCACAGACAGGTCAAGAGACATCATAGCGAAAATAGATATCGCAGAGAGGGTGGTCTTAACAAGCTCAAGACGTCCTCCACGGTTGAGCAGCCCGGCACGCCACCTAGGAAGATGGCTGGCCACACTATCCACCAGATACTGGAGCTGAGCGGGCGTCAGCTTCCTAAGGGAGAGCGGTAGCCCCAGGTAGCGCAGTGGGAACGGCAGCAGCGGACAGTGTAACTCTCGAGCTACCAACGCCGCCTCAGCCTCTCCACAACGGATCAGATGCGCCGAGCACTTTTCAAGGTTCGCCCTCAGCCCGGACACCAAGCCAAAGTCATCGAGTAGCTGAGCGACAACCCTGAGGTCCCTCTCAAGGGGGCGCAGGAAGGTCACCACGTCATCAGCATAGATCGACGTGCGGTGCCTAAGACCCGTGTCAGCCAGAGGCGACAACAATCCACAGGCCGTAGCCCTCTCAATCAACAGATGCAGGACCTCCATGATCAAAATGAACAGTTGAGGCGAGAGCGGGTCTCCCTGCCTCAATCCACGTCTGTTGAAAATCTTTCCACCAGGATGGCCATTGAGTAGCACCCTAGTGGAAGCTGACGAGAGAAGGGCACAGATGGTTGCGAGCAGAAGGTCACCGAACCCCATCTTCCTCAACACCTCCAGAAGGAAGGCCCAACTGACCGTATCAAATGCCTTTGTAATGTCAAGCTTCAGGAGGACGGCTGGAATGTTCGAGCTATGAAGCTTGCGCGCCGTACATTGAACCATCATGAAATTATCATGTAGGCACCGTCCACGCACAAAGGCACTCTGGTGCGCCCCCACCAGATGTGGAATGGAGGGGGCCACCCTGCAGGCCACCACCTTTGCCACTAGCTTGGCGAACCCATGAATCAAGCTGATAGGGCGGAAATCTCGAACTTCCTCCGCACCCACTTTCTTGGGCAGCAAGGTGATCAACGCCTGGTTGACCGAGCTAAATCCACGGGCGTCACGCCGAGACAAGGAGTTGAACGCCTCCATGACATCCCCTTTGATGATTCCCCAACAAGCCACATAGAATCTGTTGGAGAACCCGTCCGGCCCCGGGCATTTGTCAAGCGGCATGCTCCTAATGGCGTTCCACACCTCCTCCTCCGAGAAGGCTGCCTCTAAGTGGGAGAGATCCACAGTGGGCAACTGCAGGTAGTCTAAGTCGAAGGAGAAAGGCCGGTCCACCTCCGTTCCAAGGAGATCGTCAAAGAAATCATCCACGGCCTCAGCCTTATCCACATGCTCAGTCTTCCTAACTCCATCGACCATGAGGTGGCCAATGAAGTTCTGACGCCGCCTATGGCTTGCATGCATGTGAAAGAACCTCGTACAGGCATCGCCCTCCCGCAGCCATAGAACCCTCGCTCGTTGCCTCGCCATGGAGCGCTCAAGAGATGCCAGCCCAAGCAGCTTCCCTTTTAGGGCCTTCCTAAGCCCCCTCTCTGCCGGTGAGAGGGGTCGGGTCTCCATGGCCACGTCTAGCCGCAGGATTATCTCATTGGCTAGCAGTATCTGCATTTTGATGTTGCCAATGAACTTGCTACTCCACCTTGCCAGGCTCTTGGCCGTGGCTCGAAGCTTGAGATCCAACCTCTTGAAGGGGTTGATCTCCTGTTCCACTGACGACCAAGCCTCCTGAACTATCTCCAGAAAACCCTCCGCCTTCGTCCAGAAAGACTGAAATTGGAATCTACGCCCCATCTGCAGATCTGGGGCTAGGCTCAGCACCAAGGGGCAGTGGTCAGAAGGCCCGGAGGAGTTTGCCGAAAGAAAGGCGTCTGGAAAGCGCTCCTCCCAATCCACAGTCGAAAAGACCCTATCCAGCTTCTCCATAGTTGGTTGCTGACGCTCATTGGACCAAGTGAATCTTCGCCCATTTAGGTAGATCTCTTTCAATTCCAACAGCGACAGAGTACGCCGAAATCTGCCCATCATCGCACGGTGAAGGACACCCTGGTTCTTGTCCTCTGGGTCAATGATGAGATTGAAATCTCCTGCAACCATCCACGGCCCTGCATGCAGGTCCCGTATATCGCGAAGCACCTGAAGGAAGGCATGCTTCGCACCCACGCCCTGAGGGCCATAGACCCCGGTGAACCACCACGCCTGGTCCCCTCCAATCGAGATGCTAGCAGTGAGCGCATTAGACCATCTTCACTGGCACCAAAAAAAAAACCTAATGGGTGTTGGACAGAAAAATCGGTCACAGTGGTACCCCTATTTATCTGGTCTGATCCAGTTTCTGTCAAACACCTCTCAGAGAAACTCTAAACCTGTGCATTTTGGGGGTGCCGGACAATGTCCGGACAAGCCATCCAACAGGCGGCCCCGTCATAGATGATGCGTGTTGTGTCATCCGTGATTGGTTACGCGAAGGCGTTGCACCTTTTACACGCGTCACATAACACCGGCGCTAGTGCCAGACCATGCATCGGCGCTACGTCTGCCCCACGTATATAGCATTAACATGGAGCATCACCGGTGATCCGTGACATTCACCCGACGTTACCCACCGTGCAACAGCCTCTACCCACGCTGGCAGAAGCAGGAGGTGAAGTGAGAAGCCGGTGGAGGTGGTGCCCCCGGGGTACCGTGTGCCATCACCACTACGTGACGACATGCACGACGGCGACTGCCCCGGCTTGAGTTGTGCTCTGGTGAAGTCGGCCACGAAGCTCGAGGTGCAATCGACGTGCTTCATGAAGACCATCGAGTTCACGGCTTAGCAGACATCCTCCTCCAGCGGCAAGGCGGCGCTTCCACCTCGCGCGCCAGGCCTAGGGACGACGTCTCCATCTCTCGTGATGCCTCCTCCTCCATCGTCGTCTAGCTCGAAGATGATGAGAGAGTGGACTGGGATGCCCTAGAGAACGAGGACGAGTAGGATTATGGTTTCAGACCGCCCATTTCAAATTTCATTTAAAGTATCTTGTAAATTATAACAAATGTTGAATACAATTTGGAACTGTCTGTGTTACATTTGTGTGTGTGTGTGTGTGGGGGGGGGGGGGGGGGGGGGGGGTTGTGCATTGTGTCGGACAAAGTTGACACAATTCGCATGATGGCGGACAAAATTGTGGAGAATTGGAGATGCTGAACTGGTGAATAATATTCCAGAACATGGATTATTGGCGCAATAAGTATTCAGGAACATGAATCTTACTGAGACATTATGCTTGGGCTCAATAAGGATTCAGGGCCTCTCTCCGTCGTCGACTAAACACCTTTCTCTCATCAGTACCGTTCTTTATCTATTTTTGTTGTGAGTAGAAAACATGCATTATTGGTTAGTTCCTGTGGGATGCCATCACACTGGTCTCCCAACAGTGAATGGACGGTGGCACTTTATTTCGACGTTAACTCATCATCTAATTCCCCATGCTAAAAACCCCCGTACGTGCTATTTGGAGGGTGGTGCACCGGCATCAATCAGTTTACTCCAGCTGGGACCTGCCAACATTCCAATATCCACATCTTCGATTATCCGACAGAATCTTCCGGTCAAATTAAATGCACAGTTCTTCAAATGATTTTGCCGGTTAAAATTATATACCCATCCACACAATTTTCTTTTGCGAGCACGAGGGGAAATTTTGGAAAATGTATTTCAAGAATATAATTGGTGAACAATTTCACCGCTACGGTGCTACACAAGCCGCGCACACTAAAGTTATTTTATCTGCGCACAAATGTAAACCGTCAAATCAGATGTACATGTGTGTTTGGACGCATTTCTGTTTTGAAGCAACTGTAGAATGAATGAACGGGTCACCAACTGAGGGGAAAGGTGCCGACACAATATTTCGCCCTGTGGCATAGCAGTGACAGCTACTCCCTCCGTTCCAAATTAATTGACTTCCATTTACCCACATGTGGATGTATCTAGACATGTTACAAGTATAGATACATCAACATTTGAACAAATAGAAATCAATTAATTTGGAACAGAGGGAGTAGCATTTAGCTAAGTTATTTTTGGCTTCTTGAACGGCCTCTTTGTGAGAAAAAAAAACTTTGGGCAAAAAGATTTCGATTTTAAGCAGGTTAGTTTTCTGAGTTTCTCCGCCGCTCCTAATATGTTCGCCCTCCCAATTGGCTCAGGAATCAAAACATGAAAGACATTCCGTATGATTTCGCAGAAAACATTTTGCTAGCAGAAAACATTTTGTGTTCTCCCTGTTCTCCAAGATCGGGCTAGCAGCTATGCACTTCCTCTATTTCAGTTCTTATATTTGGAATATTACACTCATGTCACTAGTCTCTTTGCCATTATTTTTTCTTTAGTTAAAAATCTGACGAAATAGGCCGTAGCCCCGCTATATTAATATAGCAAACACACGATACAACCAACAGATTTGCAATGCTGGGGCGGCAACAAACATACACCCGAAGAAAAGAAAAGAAGAAATAAAATAGAGACATGGGCGGATCGACAACCGTTGCGCCCTCTCCGACAAAGTACCACCACGCTCCTAGCACTGAATCGACAAGTGTCATACATCACCTTCAACAAGGAACGCTACGCTGCTGCCCGGACCAACATAGGTCCTAGGGTTTCCCCCGACACTGAGGGAAGCGGATGGAAGGTAGCCACGACGCCTTTTAGAAAGGAAAGATGCCACCCGAAGGCGGCACCGCGTCGGTGTCGGACGAACCGACAATGATTTTTCCCGAAACCGCATCCACAACCCGGACACATCGTAGCATAAGAGCCCCGTGAGGATGAACCTCGACACCACCCGACTAGCCACCCACCAACTTGCACCACAACGATCTTGAAGCTACCAACGCCGTCTCACCGAAGAAAATGTCCGGAGGTCTGCAAGACGAAGATGCGGAAAAAGAATGAACTGGGGTCAGCAGTACTGCGGCCGGCGGGAGGGACCAACCTCCGCCGCCGAGAACGGTAATCGACCGGACGTAGCAGCTGAACACACCAGTCCCCGTCAGGTCCGGCCGGGTCCAGCGGACCCGTAAAGCCCCCTCGGGGCACACCAGTCCTAATAAGGTCCGGCCGGGCCCAAAATAGGCCCGTGAAGCTCGCCGCCGCGTTGCAATAGGCCGGCCGCCGTCTCCGCTGTCCCCTGCATCCGTCGCCTCACCTTCAGCTGCAGAACAAGCCGCAGGTCAGGCCGGCCTGACACAACCCAGATGGGGCCCGTCTGGCCTAGATCTGGGCCGCAAGGCCCTGCCGGCCATCTCCGCTGCCTGCCATTGCTACTGCACTGCGCCGCCCGCAGGTCGCGCGCATCGCCGCCTTCCTGCCACGACCCGGTCAGGGCAGGGCCGCCGCCTCCCTAGGAACGCCGTCGTCGACGAGGGAGATCCCCGCATCCACCAAGCTCGGCACGGGCAGAGACGGTCCACCGCCGCTGGCGCCACCGGGCCACACCCGGCAGCCTCTGCCGGCGGCGGCGACGGGGGAGATAAGAGGGAGGGGCCAGGGCTAGGTGGGGAGGGGCGGGAGGCGCGCCGCTGCCACGGGGGGCGACGGGCGTGCTCGTACGGGAGAGAGAGAGGGGGTTCAATGACTTCTTCTCGCAGTGTTGGCTCAACACGGCAACACCTGATGGAGGAAACCCAGGAACACTTCTTCTCGCAGTGTATGTACACATAAACCTAGTTAAAAAATCTGCCAATGAAAATATTGGTGGTTCTCCAATTTCATGCCAACGTGGAGGTTAAACCTTTTTTTTGAATTTCCCACATATATTAAACCAAAAAAAGTACACGATTATATCGATTACAAAAACAAAACTAAAATAGAATAGCAAATCTATGAGATCTTCAAGCTCTTTCTTTATCCATGACACAATCTTGTACTTTTCTGAAGGCAGCCGTAGAACAACGTCAAAACCACCAAACCACAGACCTGTGAATACCACTGAATATTCTCCCTCTTTTTTTGAGCCGCACTGCCTTGCTGCTAAAGTATGAAAAAGGCAGGAGGGCTTGTAATTGCGAATAAGTAACCGTGCCAAAATATTTAATAAAGATAGCTTTATGTGTACATACTTTTTACATCTTTAAAAAACATATGTGTAAGTGTTGAAAAGCTTTCAAAAAATTCCAGATATAGTTTTTGTACCTAAATTGCATATACATGCCAATAGATTTGTATAAAATGTGTGATAACAAACAAAGTTAGTTGTGTGCATTAATCAATGCAGATGCAAGGAATATCTACTTAGGAAAAACAAGCCAAATTGGCATATTGCAAAATATAGTTATCTTAACCATAAGCAGCGAATAATAAAGATAATCAAAGAAATAAGTTAGAGATGCCCTTAGTGCGGGGAATAAATCTATGAAAATACAGCTAATTAATTGATAGACTATATAGAGAACACAAGAACCTAGATTCTGTGCACATGGTTCCTTACGCAATCCAACCTAGCTATATTCTTTTTCGTCCACACCTACTCTATTATACTGGGGAAATAAGCATGGATGTACAGTTGCAGAATTTTAGTTGGGCATGGAAATAATGTTTTTTGTTTTGTTTTTGTTGTGTTCATATTTTTTCATCACAAATTGCAAGTGTGCATGTTTTATCGTGATAGAAAGTCGGATCTTTTTCTTCTTCCAGAAACCCAAACTTTTTTAGTTGGGCGGAGAAAAGAGAGAATATAAAATCTAGGTTGACTTGAATTATGTGAGGATCCGCAGTAGATACGCGTACCCACTCACATTAGATTAGATAGCAAAAAATATTAGAACATGTATAATGGTAAAAAAGGCGAGTTATTTTTTGGCCTCCACGTTATTTAGAGAATACAATAAATATCTGCCATATAATACGTCATCTCTACCAATTAATGAGGATTAATTAAATTTTGTGTGAAATTGTGTTAATAAGGAAAGATCTATGATATATGGAGAAAATATCATTCTTAATTTTAAGAGATCATTGCTTAGCTACTATGTAGAGCATAGTGCCTTGCCGTTGGGCGCTACACAAAATGGGATTCAAACCCGCAACGTCGCCGGTCGGGAAGTATGGAGTGACCATCTGAGCTGCTGAGATGTTTACGTCGATAACATATTGCTCTAAATAATACTCCCTCCGTTCCTGATTATAAGGCCTATAGTTTTCTCTGAAAAGTCAAACTTGACTATCTTTGACCAAGATTTTAGAAAGATCTATTAATATTTCAAATATTAGGAATATAAAATGCAATAATATACTTCATGATGAATCTAAAGATATTGATTTGACATTCTAAATCCTAATAATATTTTTCTCAAATCTTGGTCAAAGTTAGTCAGGTTTGACTTTTCAGAGAAAACTATAGGCCTTACAATCAGGAACGGACGGAGTAAGGTTTTAAAACACCCGTACTTGTAGCGCCTGCGCTACTTAACCAAGAATGGGCCCCACTATGTAGAGCATAGCGCCATGCCTTTTCGTTGGGCGCTACATAAAATGGTTAGTTACGTGAAATAGTTTCGTCAAACTTGAATTACTTTTGACTCACGTTTATCCGTGTCCATTTTGCCAGGAAGATAACCCTCCTCTTTGTTCTCTCTCCTTTGATTAAGACAAAATCCAATGTGGTATCTTTAAGAGAAGTATGACATCACCCCATTGTTATGCCTATCTTATTCAAATGGCCTAGCATACTTAGGGAATTGTAACTTTAGAATTCTATAGGAACTGTTTTCTTTGGCCATTGCAATAAGTTTTCCAATGTGACAGGATTTAAGATGGCCAATGTGAAAAAAAAAATTGTTTTTTGTAAGATAAGAAAAAAGATTTAAGATGGTATCTAATGTTCAAAAAAGAAGAAGAAGAAAAAACTTCGGCTGAATCGCTTGTGTGATGAGGCGAGGCAGGCCTCATCGGTACTGTATGCGCCGGGTTGATTGGCAATCACCGATTGATGATGATTCCTTCCTAAAAATCTCGTAATAGCCACTACTCCACCACCACCCACCTCCCTCCTCCTCTCCCTTTCTCTGCTTCCTTCCTCCTCTACCCACCTCACAAACAGCCGCCTTCTCTCTTCCTCTCCCACGAAGGCTACAGACGCCCTATGCTGCCTGCCGGAGATTCCCCTCTTTTGCGTCCGTAGGTTCCAAGCCTGCTCCTTTCTTCCTCCAAGTCTTTGTTCTTCAGAGTGCCCAAGTAGTCCTGCTTGTGGAATGTTCTATCTTTACTCAAGGTGCCTCTGTTTTTTGTTTCTCTGGCGATGCTCTGTTGTCGCTTGTCAGGATTTTCTTTTCGTTTTGGTTTCTGCGTTTCTATTGTCAGTAGTGCCGGGTTTTTTGGGACTATATCATGGAAGATTCTTTGGCATAGACATAAATAGCCGTTTCTTCCGAACAAAAATAAATAAAGATTCTGTGTCTCTCTCTTGCCTACTTGAACTGCAGTAGCGTTTTGTTGTTAATGTCTTTATTTTTTGTCAGAATCTGTTTGCATTTTCGATTGCTCAAGAATTTCCCAATTAGGATTCAAGTTTTAAGATGAACTTGTTGTGTGCATAACAATAGGAGTGGTACGGTACCGACAAATGTTTTGCCATTTGATTGCTCTCACATTAGGATTGCTGTCAATTTTTTGACTAAGCTGAAATTGCGGACGGAAGCTGTATTTCTTCAAAAAAAAATGCACTGCATTGTTTTATCTGTCGTCTCGTTGGAGAACTGAAATAGAAAATTAAATGAAAAACAATCAGCATTCACTATTTTGCCTGTTTTGGAAAATATACCTCGTATAAACTGGATTGATTCTGTACATGCTCCATGAATGTGCGGGAATTCGTGTACTTAGTCTTTCCAATTATCCGTGTCAAATTTCTCTATTTTCATAACATGTAAGCATTAGTATTCCCCCTTTTATGTGTTGTCAATTGTTATCTACTGGTTGTCGTTGATGACCACATTATTAGTAAACCTACATATCTTAAGTTTTTGTGTAACTAGTTCTCTTTTCTAGTTGGGTATCTGATTGGTCAAAAATCTTGAGCTAATGCACGGTTTTAGTCTCAAGATGTTTCTGTGCTTTCCAGGATTCAAGAGCTATATTCTGATGTTTGCAAACCAGTTTGGTCTAATGTTAATTGTGGGCTAGTTTTAGTGAAGAAGACAATTAAATCTCAGTTCTTCAATCATGTCATTTAACACGAGTGTGTTATCTTTTAAATTCCTTGATCTACATGCTTACCCCCTCTTACACACAAAAGGAGAGTCCCTCTTAATAAAGCACTATACCGGGCCAACAAATGGCTTCTTTTATTCTTGTGTCATCAGTATGTTATTTATTGGACTAAACCTAGCCTTTTTCCATATTTGTAATCCATAAGATTTTCTTGTGGTAGATTTCATTACTATTAAATAACACATTCAAATCGTTGGGTTTTAATTTATTATGGAGCTATGACTGAATTCATTGGTCTTATTTTCTCAAATAATTTCAGGTGCGCGTATGAATATGGTTCCTTTCAACTTCCTAGTTTCGAAATGTTGGTTTGAGAATGAGCTTTCTGTATTAAGGAAATAAGTATCATTTACTGAGTGTGGTGCTCTTAAAGCTCTCAGATTCTGTAATATTGACAGCTTCTTCAGACTGGTCTTGTCGGTGTATGTGCAGACATAATTTATAGCTGGAGTGGAGACTTCTGAGTGTTCATGCTCTTTCTGCCTTTTTGCTCTTACCAAGCTAGTTTTACATCTGATGGGCTGCTCACCATCTAAGTGCTGTTCATGTTCACATTTTAAGGGATGCTTGCGTTCCCACGGATGTGTCGAACAAACAGCTGACTCCCCAAGAGAGTCAAGGGGAAAATCAAGCCGGGGAAGGGGAAAGACAGATTCTAGTGCTTCAGGTGGCTCTTCTGATGATCTAGAGGGAGATGATGATGGATTGGACCAAATGAACATTACAAGGGAATCAAATGTTGGTATCAATCGTCTCTCGAGGGTTTCCTCGCAGTTTCTTCCTCCCGAAGGGTCGCGCAAAGTTCGAGTTCCATTGGGGAACTATGATCTGAGATACTCCTATTTGTCTCAAAGAGGTTACTACCCAGAATCATTGGACAAACCAAACCAAGATAGTTTTTGCATACATACTCCATTTGGAACAAGCCCTGATGACCATTTCTTTGGTGTCTTTGATGGCCATGGGGAATATGGAGCCCAGTGCTCACAGTTCGTGAAACGAAGATTGTGTGAAAACCTGCTCAGAGATGGCCAGTTTCGTACCAATGCTGTTCAGGCTCTTCATTCTGCTTTCTTGGCAACAAACTCTCAGCTCCATGCGGACAACTTGGACGATTCCATGAGTGGTACTACCGCGATCACTATATTGGTCAGGGGAAAAACATTGTATATTGCAAATGCCGGTGATTCACGTGCTCTTATTGCTGAGAAAAGAGGAGAAGATATTATTGCTGTTGACCTTTCCATAGATCAAACTCCTTACCGAACTGACGAGGTCGAAAGGGTCAAGGAGTGTGGTGCCAGGGTTCTTACACTGGATCAAATAGAAGGACTAAAGAACCCGGATGTGCAGTGTTGGGGTACCGAGGAAAGTGATGATGGCGATCCTCCAAGGTTGTGGGTGGAAAATGGCATGTATCCAGGAACTGCTTTTACTCGTAGTATTGGAGATTCTGTTGCTGAATCAATTGGTGTTGTTGCAAATCCGGAGATTTTTATCCTGGAGCTCAGCGCCAGCCATCCATTCTTCGTTATTGCTAGTGATGGAGTTTTTGAGTTTATTTCTAGCCAAACAGTCGTTGACATGGTAAATTCCATGTACTTCTGCTAAGTTGTGGTGGCCTGTGCAATTGTTAATATTATTTTCTTCCTTTATACCTTGTTTTTGCTGGAACAATGGAGATACATTAGAGACCTAATCCTTCGGCATATGTTATGCACCTGTTTTGAATACTCTAATTTATAGTGTGACCTTATTTTAATTTTATGGTGATGGATTTTCAGATTGCTAAATACAAGGATCCTCGTGATGCATGTGCTGCAATTGTTGCTGAATCCTATCGTCTCTGGCTTCAGTATGAAACTCGTACGGATGACATTACAATCATACTTGTACATATTAACGGGCTAACTGATGTATGGATTTATCTTTTTAGCTTTCTTGTGTTACTTCCTTACGGTTTGTTTTAATTGGTTACCTGAATAAACTTCATCTTTCACCAGACTGAGTCCACCCATAGCGTGTTGAAGGTGTCTTTACAACCATCACAACAAGTAGTAGAATTGGCGGGATCTGAATCACCATCCGTAATAAGTTTAAACCCCAATAACCAGCGTTCCAGGCAGGATATATCACGTGCACGGCTGAGAGCTCTCGAAAATTCTCTGGAAAATGGTCAAGTATGGGTCCCTCCATCTCCGTCACATCGCAAGACATGGGAAGAGCAAGTAAGTTTCACCGTTTTTTTATTGTGAAAATTTAGTTTAGTAGTTATGGAGTCCTATGCTGATAAATCCTACAAATGAAATTATATGAAGGCACATATTGAGAGGATTCTACATGATCATTTCCTATTCAGAAAGCTCACTGATTCACAGTGCAAAGTCTTACTTGATTGCATGCAACGGGTTGAGGCAAAACCCGGGGATATAGTTGTGCATCAGGTTCTCATCCTTCTATGGTCGTTGCTTCTCTGATGACATATTGAGGTGGAAATTATTATATAATAAGGCGATTGTATAATGCAGGGTGGTGAAGGTGACTGCTTCTATGTGGTTGGGAATGGCGAGTTTGAAGTTCTTGCCATTCAGGTAATCATTTCAAAATACATATATTAAATGCAAATCAAATATAGAATGTAATCAATAATTGCAGAGAAAATCTAAATCAGGAAAAAATCACCTGGGCACAAATGTGATGATCAAATATAAATAGGTGGAGAGATGTACAAAGTAGGAGCTTAGGGCGCTATTTTGGCCGGCCTTGGGAAACAGCGCTATTCTGGGTCCTGGGGGTGGGCGATTCCCAGCCGTGAACCCAGGCCGCCCCCCAGCCGGCGGTTTTGGGCATATTTCGCATAAACAAAGGCCAACACATTTTCGCATACAAATTCACACATAAAAATAGTTTAACATACAAATTCGCACACAAAATAAATAGTTCAACAATGCAAACAAATAGAACAAATCAAACTAGGCATTGGCATTGCCATTGCCATTGCCCTTGCGCTCCCACAAGTGCTGTACCAGATCATTCTGTAGAGCCAGAGTGCTGCAGAGTCTCAAATCTCCTGGCGTGTAGCGAGGAAGTCTGCCCATGATGTCGGCACCTGGTGATCTACATCTGCAAGAGGACCCTATGGTAGTATGGCTCACCAGTCTCAGCCACCGGATTATCCCGCTCACTCTCAATGATCATGTTGTGCAAGATCACACAACATTGCATCACCTCCCACATGTTGGACTTCGACCAAGTCAAAGTTGGGTACCGGACAACAGCGAATCGAGACTGCAGCGCGCCAAATGCCCGCTCAACATCCTTCCTGCAAGCTTCCTGCACTTGGAAAACCAAGCTTTCGCGCTTCCTGGCACAGGGTTGGAGATGCTCTTCACAAATGTTGACCACTTCCGGTAGATGCCATCTGCAAGATAGTAGCCCTTTGTGTACTGGTGCCCATTGATCTCGTAGTTCACAGGGGGAGCATGACCTTCCACAAGCTCGGCAAAGACATCCGACCACTGCAAGACATTGATGTCGTTGTGAGTTCCTGGCATACCAAAGAATGAATGCCAAATCCATAGATCATATGTAGCCACGGCCTCGAGAATCACCGAGCACTCTCCTTTGTGGCCCTTGTACATCCCCTGCCAATCAAATGGACAGTTCTTCCATGCCCATTGCATGCAGTCGATACTACCAAGCATCCCAGGAAAGCCTCTTGCTTCAGTGCAAGCTAAGATGCGAGCAGTGTCTTCCGCATTGGGTGATCGCAAGTAGATGGCCCCAAACACTGCAACCACTACCCGGCAGAACTTGTTCAAGCACTCAATGGTTGTGGACTCGGACATGCGCATATAGTCATCTTGTGCATCAGCGGGAGCCCCGTATGCAAGCAACCTCATGGACACCGTGCACTTCTGAATTGAGGTAAAGCCTACCGTGCCGGTGCAGTCCTTCTTCAATTTGAAGTAGGTGTCGAACTCCCAGATGGCATGCATGATCTTGAGGAAGAGCACGCGGTTCATCCTGAAACGGCGCCGAAACACATGCTCGTCCTGCAGGGGATAATCGGCGAAGTAGTCGGAGTAGAGGATGCAGTACCCCTCGTAGCGCTGACTCGGCTTGCTCTTGCTGCGACCTCGCACCGAGCCACCACGCCGCCGCCGCGCGTCGTTGGCGAGTAGGCCGGCAAGGCAGCTGAGGATCACCAAGTGCTCTTCATCGTCGACGGCGACCTGATCTTCCTCATCAAACAGCTCGGCGAGCATCTCCTCGGCGTCGGAGTCCATGGCTGGGTCGGACGAAACGCCGAACACCTAGCAGGCGGGGTGGACGCGTTTCGCCCCGAGAATCGCCCTGAAGGCTAGATCACGACGGAGGGGAGGGGGCGGCGCCGGCGGCGTGGTGGGGCTAGACGGCGGTTTTCCTAGCTGCTTGTGTGAGGCGGCGGAAGGAGGGGTGGTGCCAGCGGCGACATGGCGGCGACGAGGTGAGCAGAGAAAAAGGTGACTCGGGGTGGGGGAAATGCGTTGTCTCGTCGACAGTGCTGCCCCACGTGAGCTTTTCCTTCCGCCGGCCCCCTCAGGTGGAACCCATTGGGCTGGGTTCCGCCTGGGAGCGCGGTGCTAGTTTTCGCCGAAACGGCGCTATTTGGGCTCCTAGGGGGTCGACTGGGAGAAAAACGGCGCTATTTGGCCCAAACGGCACTATTTGGGCTCCTGGGGGCGCTGGAGGGGGGGGGGGGACGGCTGGAGATGCCCTTAGGATTTCACAACAAGGCATTAACGAATCCCATGTATATAAAGAAGGCAAATATAATGGTACAAAACGAATTTCAAAGTTGGAAGAATGAACAAATCAGGAAGTATACCACTTCATACTATGAGGGCTCTAACCCCCTTTCCCTCTACGGCTCTACCCGACTACCCCCACTTTCCAGCATTGGCAGAGCCACCTATAAGCTGTGTAGTCATTGACACAGTTTTTTAGCAACACAAACCAAAATCATGCAAAAAATAATAAAAATCCGTAAAAACATGTGTATTTGACTACACAGTTTTGAATTGACTACCCAAGGTTGAAGTCCTGGCACCACCACTGCCTCCCAGACCGGTATAGCAGCCACAAATACAGTAGTACTAGATGTTTGGACTATTAGGGCATATAGTGCAATGTTTTGTTACTGAACTTGCCGGTTGTAATAGTCTAATCAGCTTCCTTGCCGAACATCACGCCATCTTGCCCCTCTATACTACCTGTTCCTTGTGCTGAATGAGATATATAATTATTTTCGATAATATGCATGCTGCCTCGATTGGTAGCTTTTTGATCTTGCAATAACAAAAAAATAGCAATTAAATTATGTTAATACTATGTTGTGCGAGGCTTAGAGCAACAGGCCAACAGTACGTGTGATCGCGAAATTCTGGATATCTTTATCTGTAATGAAAATGACTCATCTGTACTGGTATGCATTCACACATTTTGCTAACCAAACATTTTTTATATCTATATTTAAATACAATCACAAAAAAGTCACTATATCTGATATGAAATTCGGTTCCAAGGTTCTAGTTTTCCTTTGGTTAAGGGCCAGCATGGATAAACCACTGTTCTAGTTCAGAGTCAGACCATATTGATTGCGGTCATTTTTGTACAAGATAATGGTTAAAATGCAGTTGGAATTTTTCTGTATATGATTTCATAAAAAGAAGGAAACTAAAATGTATAGATAGTTATTTGGCTTAAATTTTATGTGCAGAATTAAACAACAAAGTAATGCGCCTTGGTCATTGCACAATCTTGGTCCATATATGTTGGTTATACTCTGACTTGATTTTACAATGTAGTTTGACAGACTAAATGAGTCCATACTTTAATCTCCATGCTATGATTTTCAAAGACTAAGCTGATGAAAGGTATATAAACAGGAAGAAGATGGGAAGGAAGTGAGTAAGGTTCTGCATCGGTATACTGCTGACAAACAATCTTCCTTTGGAGAGCTAGCACTGATGTGAGTCAGTTTTACTCATATGTGATTTGTACTGTATTAGTATGATTATAAGAAAGTTCTGTTGAAAATACTTGTTAAGAACTTTCATGAGTTAATCAACAAGAGTGGTGCCCCCTAGTGTTACTATATGACCTTCACCTGTAAACTAACACACATAACATATTATTGTTTTTCTATGTCTGAGATGTACCATGCCATGCCATGACTTTGAAAGACTTAACCAGACATGATAAGAACCTCTCCACTGCCCTTGAGGCATGGAGATGATGCAATAAGCCGATCTAGTTCAGATGGATATATGTAATGCTCATTATTTAGCACATCTAATCACCATCTATTTTTTGAAACAAAACAGGTATAACAAACCGCTTCAATCTTCGGTTCGTGCTGTGACTACTGGAACATTATGGGCTCTGAAGCGGGAAGATTTCCGGGGAATTCTAATGTCAGAGTTTTCAAATATACCATCACTGAAGTTACTCCGGTCAGTAGAGCTGTTTACAAACTGACAGTGCTTCAGCTAAGTCAACTTGCCGACTCACTCATTGAGGTATCCTTTGCAGACGGGCAAGTAATAGTAGACAAGGTATACTGAGTGGAAATCGTTAGATGTTTATGGAAATGGCAGCTTTTATTGATTCATTGTACCATATCAAGGTCGCAGCCACAAAGGAGTTTACTCCTGGCCTCTGCATCTAAAATGCACACAGCCAAACAAAATATTTACACGTTCTTCTCGAAACTTATGAGATTCTTGTGGAGTTGTTTACATGTTACTTTTGTGAAACCTTTTACAGGATGACGACATCTCTTCTCTATATATTATTCAAAAGGGTCATGTGAGACTTACAGTAGCAGATGATAAGTTAAATTCAGATTCTTGGGATCTTCTTAGTGCTCACACAAAGCAGGTCCAACAGAGTCAAGAAAATGGCAATTATCTGGTTGATATAGATGAGGGAGGACACTTCGGCGAGTGGGCTCTCATTGGAAAGAGTATCACGTTTACGGCTATCTCAGTTGGTGATGTAATCTGTTCAACAATCGCAAAAGAGAAATTTGATTTAATTGTCGGGTCTTTGCCTAAACTTCCACAGGCTGATTCCAAGTACTGTACATGTAAAATCATTTTCACAGTTTGCCCATGAGATATTTATCAATCTCTGCGCTCATCATGTCACAATATCTATGCAGACTTAAAGATTCTCTTATCCCAAAGGCGCATCAGCAAAGTACAGATGAGGAATTTTCCTTTAGGAGGGTTCAGCTATCTGATTTGGTAGGGGGTTAGTACTTCATTTCCTTTTCTCTAGCATGCCACTTTTTTCTATCAGTAGAAATATTTATTGAGATTATATCTGATACATGGTTCTACATATGTTCGCAGGAATGGAAAACGTGCATATATGCCGCTGATTGCAGTGAGATCGGTCTTGTCCAAATTAGAGGCTCTGGTATGAAACCAATTCATGTTGACTGTCCTTTATTGTCTGGTATATCAATTTCCTAGCAGCCACACACGTATATTAGCTAATCGTGTTTTGTCTCTTCGTGCTAACCATCAACCAGACAAGATCAAAAGCTTCAAAAGGTTTTATATCAAGAGGGTAAAAGATCTCCGTAAGGAAGGACAGGTGTTTCAGGAGAAAGACATCATGAAAAGTTTGAGCCGATCAGCTTGTGTGCCAGAAGTTTTATGTACTTGTGCTGATCAATCATACCTTGGAATACTGCTGAATTGTTGCCTTTGTTGCTCACTGGCTTCAATACTTAATACACCACTAAGTGAGTCATCTGCACGGTTCTATGCAGCTTCAGTTGTTGTTGCTCTAGAAGAATTTCATCAGGTAAGAATTTTCTGTATTGAGGGATTGACATGCAAATTTTTGGTATTATGTTTTGTATTCTTCTCTTATTTACAATATGAATCTAAGTATGTTCAATATTTCAGAGGTCTATTCTTTACAGAGGTGTCTCAGCTGATATCCTTATGCTCGACCGTTCAGGACATCTGCAGGTGATTATCTGACATTAAGGCATATGGTGTTAGAACTACCGTTTACTTTTACGCGAAAACGCAAAGGACCTTTGCGTTTCATTTCATTGGAAAGGTAGAGTGATGTTTACACACCTCCTAGGAGGCAATAGTTCAGAATACATGATTTAGTGCACATCACAAGTGGATGGCAGGATGACTCTTAAGCCTAAGGCGCCTGCTCTAGCCCATGTTAGAACTACCGTTTACTTTTTACAGTGAATGTTCATATTATTAGCAAGTACGTTTTGAGGAACGTAAAACTAATAAACATGTCCGTGTAGCACTGACACAATAGCGTGCAAATACATAATCCTTCTTCGACCAGAACAAATATTGATTACTCCATAGCATTTTTCTAATAAATTGAGATTTCACATGATCAGAGTGAAGACAACATCCTTATTCTAATAATACACATGTATTTATGTGTGACAGATAGTTGACTTCAGGTTTGCGAAGAAGTTGGAAGGTGAAAGGACTTACACAATATGCGGCATCGCTGACTCTCTAGCTCCAGAGATCGTTCTTGGCAGGGGCATGGGTTTAGTGCTGACTGGTAAGGGGTGATCTACCCCTTTCTTGTTTATGCAGGAGTTCTGAATTGTTATTGTTTTTAAGCATGCCATAATTTACCCTAAGAGAATGTGGAGTGCTGAAACACGGCATGTACACAATCTGAAGATTAATGGTTATATTGCTTTTCTATTGAAACATCACAAACAAAACTATGAAGCAGATACAAAATTAAAATTCTCTTACGATAAAAGTGCACATTAATATTCTTCCACTACCATTCTTCACCTGGAAATGTGTCAGCTTGTGATATGTATGCGTGTATATAGTTCTGTGAAGATTAACAGATTATTCTGTTGCTTTTGCATGATCAGGTGGGCACTTGGAGTATTGATTTATTTCATGCTGCAATCCGACATGCCATTTGGGTCCTGGAGGGAGAGCGAGCTAGAACCTTTCGCTAACATTGCAAAGGGGCGCCTAATTATGCCGTCAACCTTCAGTGTGGAAGTTGGTGACCTAATAACCAAGGTTGTACCCCCCCACCCCCCCCCCCCCCCCCCCCCCCCCACACACACACACACACACACACACACACACACACCCACCAATGCTTGTACTCTTCATTGTGTATGTGAGCCTATTTGGTCTATTTGCAACAAGGCAAACTCAATTTTGCGTTTTTTTTCTTCTGTCCAGCTACTTGTGGTAGATGAAAATGCACGCCTTGGAACCACAGGTGGGGAGGCAGTGAAAAAACACCCCTGGTTTGATGGAATTGACTGGAAACAAATAGCAGATGGCACTTCAACAGTACCTCAGGAAATCTCTGACCGCATCGACAGCTATGTAGAAACTATCAAGGAAGATTTAACAGCATCCTCTTCCACGCCAAGTGAAGATACCGCTGATCTGACTGCTCCAGAATGGATCCAAGTTTGGTAATCTGCATTGAACGCTGCCAGATCTGCTCTTTATGAAAACTTCTTGGTTTTCGTGAGGCATTTTCCTATATTATGGGAACTAGATATGCTTAAACCTGGCGTAATTTTGTCGAAATGGTGAATGCTCAAGGTGCGACCATTTCAGTAGCGCCATCAAAACTAGAAAATGTTGTTAGCTCCCAAGACACCAGAATTGGATTCATGCGGTACATATGTATAGATCCTTCTTTCATTTGTCTATTGATTTGTAATTTTAATCTTTTGCTATCCATCCATGTGATTCTGTGTAAAATTTTAAAGAGAAAAAACAAGATCCATGGAACAGCTCCCATATTACAAACAACGACGCCAGCAGCATCATCTCAATCCGTTGTACTTCTAGTTCGACAATTAGATATCCCTCTCCTTTGTGGGAAGCTTTTAGATGTTCTCCTAAAGCCCATAGCAGTTTAATTTCAGCGTGTTAAGTCTTAACTCCCTTGTGTCCATTTCAAATTTTCAATACAGTTTAATCATTCGTTGCGAACATATGGCATGTATAACGAGTTTCAGAGTCTGACCAAGGAATGTAAAAGCTGAGCTTATGCTTGTCTACTGAAGAAGCCATGCCATGTTTACAGAAACTCAAAGTCTGCAGACACTGGTTGTACATCTTGAAACTGATGCAATGTAGCAGCCGTATGATGACAGCAAGTTCAGAGCAACGGCCAGGGACGGAGCCAGCACTCAGTATTGGAGGGGGCCGAATCAAGTTGGAGGGGGCGAAATAGTTTAGAACTACTAATTATAAGCATGATTATAAGTGAGTTTATGAAGGAAATCAATTTGTTGGGGGTGGCTTAGCCCCTGCCCGTCCCCCCCTTCCTCCGTCCCTGGCAACGGCCAAGGCTGAGGCCAAATTCTCTGGCCATCCACAAGATTAGGCAGCAAGGTTATTCTTAATGAACTGATTCAAGCTAATCATACAGAACAAGGGCTACAATAGTATATCATCGTAAATCACCAATCCAAACTGAGTTATCAAATGTCCCCTGCCAACATAGCATGTTCCGACGAGAAGGAGAAAAAGGAACATCCCCTCAACCTGAACAGTCAATGAACACCTGAAGACAAGTTTCCAAATGTTTGGAGTTCTCTTCTGTGACGCGATGGTACATTTATGGGAGTACGATGTTCTGCTAGTTAACCACACCAGACCGAAAGAGCTCTGACTGGATCACGAAGCCTGGGGCTTTTCCTCAGCTTTCTTTGGCTGCAAAGGAAAACAGATTTTCGTTGAGAATTTACAAAAGGAAGACAAACTAGTATGAAAGTACTAAGCAGGCCCCGTCCATCGAATTGAAAATTCAAGCATAGAATCCAAATCACTTGATGGTACCATACAGAAAATCATTTCCGACAATAATGGACAACACATGTATATAAGGAAAATAAATCTACCGTGCATGTCCAGTGTATCACTGAGACTACAAAATAAAAAGTAGAAATAACACCCGCCCTTGAAACCCATAACCTCTTATGAATAATGTGATTAGTAAGTGTGACTTGGCTATCTTAAGAACATTGCATATAAATACCACGAAAAATAAAATCTCATGCTACTCGGATGTAACTAGGTCTCACGGGCAGAAGGAAATATAGGGTCATACACAACATATAGAAGTACGTACGTACTGTATACAGGTAGCTAACAGTACAAACATGCAATTAGAAAATAAATGATGTCGACGAACTAGTGGAGTGTGTAACGTGCACGTGATTATTTGAGTAGCTCAGTGGAAATCTTGTGCCCAAGAGAGATGTATGGCTGTGTCTGGTTTGGTTTTATATGTCAGGTAATAACAAACGGGCAATCAGAAAATTATGTATTATCCAGATGTCCAGGAACTGTTGGACTGTACAATGTGCAGCTGATTAGTTTAGTATTTCAGTGGAAAGCTTGTGCCAAGAGAACCATATGGAAGTTCGAACTGATTATTAGAAAACTTCTTTCTCTAAGGATCTATAGCCACACAAGTACATGTTACATATTTCACTGTCTTCTTTAACTAATGTCAAATTTAAAGTATTTAAAAAATAGCTTCAACATAAATACTCCCTCCGTTTCATAATATAAGGCGTCTAAGGTTTTGGCACGGATATTAAGACACCAGCATTTTACATGCGGTGGAATAATTATCTACTGATAAAAATCGAGAGAAAGAACTCCCTATTAGCCACAAACTGAAAACAATATATCAAATTCCACTAATCCAATTTGTGACTCATTTTTATATGGGTAAAATTGTCCGTGAATCGTAATACACCTTATATTTTGAAATTTTCCTCAAAAACTTAGACGCCTTATATTAAGGAACGGAGGGAGTATTAAGTTATGACACTTGATACCATGGATCATCTTAGCAATTTTAAAGGTCAAAATATGTTCAGTCATTGGCTCTACTTCTACAGATTGAAAATTCTTCAGAACTAGAATATCTGCATGAAGGAATACAAAGTACTCCATGTTATCTAAAGTTAATAATTTGTTCATAAACAGGTACAAAGCCTATTTAGAAGGTTGTCTAAGGAGGCCTGGACACTCAAGATGCTTTTTTCCCACAGAATATGCAGCATGAGCCGAGGTAGTCTGCCCAAACAAAAGTAGTTAAGAGCTAGGGATAATAGGTTAAGCATTTATTTCCTACAAGGGCGCAGGCACAGCCGAGATAATCATGAATGAGCAGCAATGTAGACAAATAAATTCCAATGCATGGACGAGAGATCTTAGTGCAAGGTAGTAAGATACGCCCACGCACACAAGGTGTTCGTGGACCAAACAAGGCAAGGTAGAAGAGGCACCTTGATCCCGGGGAATGACATGCCGAGCTCCTCCTCTGGGATGACGACGGGCCACTTCTCCCCGGCCTCACGGAAGAGCTGCTCGGTCTCGAGGAGGCGGCCGCGGGAGAGGATCTGGTCGCGCATGCCCTGCGCGGTGGCGCCGTCGGCGGCGACGAAGGCCTCCTCGGAGCCGTTGACGTAGGTGACGAGGACGCGCGGGGGCGGCTGGTCCCTGGGGTCCTGGCAAGCCGGCGGGGTGGGCAGGCGCCGCAGCTCGACGGAGCAGGCCGGGTTGGAGTCCTTGGCCTTGCGGCCGTTGCACTGCGCGAGGAGCTCCACCGCCGCCGCCTTGCGCGGGTCCAGCGGGTTGTACTCCACCACCACCTTGGACAGGAACTTGAGCATCTCCCCTCACTCGACGGTGGCGCTCGGCGGCGGCGCGCGACGGGCTGAAGCTAGGAGAGGGGGGGCGGCGGCGGGCAGATCACGACGAGCTCCTCATCCCTTCGGTGGGCAAGCTGTTGCGGCAAAGTGGGCTTTGCGGCTACACCTCGCATAGCCTGCTAATAGAAGGAAAAAATAGAGCACACCCTAGGCCTAGGCCGTGAGGGATGGTAATGAAGCCCATGCCCGACAAACCCACGAGTGAAACCTTCAGCATGGACATATTTACCGGGAAATGATCAAATGACTACAGGGAAGCTGCCCCGTTTAAGAACAGGGCCGGCTCTCACCTTACGCGACCTTGTGCGATGTATAAGGGCCCATGTCTGATGCGAGACGGCTAGCTGTTGCGTGAGCAACCGCTCGCGCGGTTTGCCGCAGCGCAGCACGTGGGTGGGTCCCACCCACCCTTCCATCTTCTTTCTCCTTTTCCCCAAATTCTCTCCCGCACGACGCGAATCAAGGTGAGATGCGGCCAGGCCGAGTTGGCGCCGGCGACTGCTGCGGCGGAGAAGGCGGCTGGCGAGGATAGAGTCCCAGGCCGAGATGTCGCCGGTGACGCCGGCGCGGACGCGCGGCGGAGAAGGCGAGGTCGAGAATGAAATCCCAAGCCGAGACGGCGCCGGCGACGCCGCTGCGAAGCCGCGGCGGAGAAGGCGGCCACCGAGAAGAAACTTAACGAGGGGGGGTGGGGGTGCTCGCCGGCGATGAGTTTTTGTGGTGGTGGGGGGTTAGAGGGATGGCCGGGGCGGCGGCGGACCGGTGGAGGAGGGGATTCGAGCAGGGCGGGGCGGCAAGGCGGTCGCGCTAGCGCCGCCGGCCGCGGGTGGCGGCGGCAGGCAGTTCGGCCGGCGTCGGCGGGCGGGGTGCGTCGTCTTCTTCCTCCCACGGCGTCGCTGTCGGAACGCCCACGCGCGCACGTGCGGCTGTCGGAGAACCGCGCAACCACTCAGCGCGCGCAAGCTAGTCTCTCCCTGTCTGATGGGGATGATCATTGCATTGTCTATTTACACCGGCTGTTATTGGACTGAAAAAATAACTTAGTTTATAAAGGACCTAGGGAGAGGAAAAGGCTATCGTTGTTCGCCGGTGATCAGATTAGATTAACTTTTCAACCTTGCACTAGGACCCGTAAGATATGGAGCCGGCCCTGTTGAAGAACAACTAGATTTTTTTTTTTTTGAAAGAGGCAAAAACTTTGTCTGCTATATTGATAAAGAAGGAAGTTTGGGACTTAGGGTGTGTTTGGTTGAGATTTTTAGACAGATTCGCGTTGTGGAAGCTGGAATCTGAACCAAACAAGTTTTTAATCCCGCCCAGATTTCCGAACGCAGCTGATTCCTCCCGTGTAAAATGAAAGCTGGTCCATCCCCAGATTTCAGTGTGTTGCGCTCAGGCAAGTTGGGCGAAATTACCCGCGGTGCCACTGCTAAGTGAAAACTGGATGGTTCAATCTTTATTTTCCTCGTCCAGTCCGACTCCTTCTTCCCCGTTGCTCCTCTTTCCTCCCTGACTCACGGAAACAGAGGAGATGCGTTGCTAGGGTTCCGCCTCGCCGCCCAAGTCCGGCGTCGTCTGGCGGCCCAGGTCGGCTTGCCGGAAGTAATATTTAACTCCGCCTTCCATTCCCCTGAAGCATTCCTTCTCACGCTTCCATCTCGCTCATCACGAGCACCCCCCCAACCAGCAGCTGATGCATGTAAAATGCATACATGAACTTTGCACTATATTACTTATATTCCAATCATATTTGCATCATATAACGGTTATATCACTGTTATATAATGATTTTTGGGAATATTATATTTATTTCCTATTTTTATGGAATTAACCCTGCGCAGGCAGAAAACCCTATTTTTTTCCTTTTAAGTTTCAGGGACCCAAACATCGTCCAAATCACTTGCAAATTTACGGGCATCATTTTTTGGAAGGAACAAAACTTGGGGGCGAAGGAAGCGAACAAGCGGAGCCCCGAGGCCCAAAAGAGGGGGGCCCACGCGGCCTCTGTACCTGGCCGCGTGGGGGCCACCAAATTGGCCCTCGACGCTCCGTTGCCGTCGATCTTTTCTCCACCGACATCGTCTTGACCTAAAACCGACTATAAAAATAGCCCCCCGACGTTCTCTGGAACAAGCGCCGCCAAAACACAGAAACACCGAAAGAGAGATCTGGAGCTGCAGATTGGAGGGGGAAAACTCCGGCGGGGCGCTGCCGGGGTGGTCTCCATATTCTCCGACGACTTCTCCACCGTCTCCATGATGAAGGGGGAGTAGTCCACCCCCTGGACTTGGGTTTGTGGTGGTCACTTATGTATCTCTCCTCTCTTTGAGCTTCACTAATTAGTACCGTATGAGCTGCTGAACATGATTACGGTCATCTATGTAATTCCTATGGTGGATATTGTGGTATGAGATGATATTTGTTATGCATTTGCTGTTGTGTTGGAACTTTTATGACTTGTCATACTTTGGAGATATTTTATGATGCATGTGATGGTTTGATTTATTCATAACGCCTTGTTTATCCTTATCATGAGGCGATTGACACCACCAATGTAGATAGATGAGAGAGATGTGGTCACACACACGAAATATAAATCATTGCACTAGCATTTAGAATATTGTCTATTAAGAAGTATGATGTATGTAGGTACGGGATGGCCGATGTGACACGGCATAGGTATTGAGTGACACAGTACCGCCCAAAATCTGTTATCTGGGAGTAAAAAGAAAGAGTATGATGTGGGAGTGAGAGCAACCACGCTAGCCTTACGAGGGTGACCTAGCAACACAAATGAGTACTTCTTTCAACTATGTGTTTTAGGACATATAGCCGTTATAAAAGCTACCATTAAAACATGACAATTGTGTGTACTTTATCTATAACATGATAATCACCGTAGATGAGAGAGAGGATTAAGTGAACCCATGAACCCATGTCCATTGTTCCTATAAGAGAAAACCTTTGTCTTGTCCTCTTGCATTGAAGAGGATTGGGACACTTTTACATTCTTGTTTTGTTACATTAAACTTTCATCCATTAAATCAACCACCTTTTTCTTTAAACTTGTTTAATGCATAATCAATTAAAACTTGTGACACTTTAGTTGTAGGGAATAGATAACTTTTCCTTCTTACTCCTGCGGATCGATACCTTACTTCCACATTGAGAGGTGCTACAGCGATCCCCTACTCTTGGGGGTTATCAAGTACTTTTCTGGCGTCGTTGCCGTGGAGCGTAGCGCTTAAGTTTCTATTCTTGAGTGCACTAGACTTTAGATTTATTTTATTTTGTTTTATATCTTTCAATCATCTAAGCTTGGGGAGGTTCCTTTAAACTTGTTTGGTTGTGAGTTTCCCATTAGTTTTATTTTCCGTTTTATTTCATCTAAGCTGCTGAATTTAGAAAATCAAATGAAGGGAAAAGATTAGGAGAGTACATAGAGCTTCTAAATCAAATAGCTTATGTGCTCCTTAATATTCATAAGGAAGAAATTTGTTGCTCTGAATACTCTAGACACTTTGAATTCCAATGCCCTTCCAATAATGAACATGTTATTGCAACTTATCATACAGATAATTATGCTTACTTAGCGATGGAAGAAGTAGATCAATTTGTTACTTTTATGGCAGCCTATGAATTATACACCTTCATTGATGAACATGAAACATGCCCTATAGCTTCTCAATTTAAAGTTTTCATTGCCAATATGCTTGATCTCTGCATACTTGAATTTAATGAAAATATCTATGTTGTTGACACAAGGAAGAGAGCTGCCCAAGAAACCTCTAATATTTTGCAGGAAGAAGATGACAAAAGCTTAAGCTTGGGGATGCCCGTGCAACCCCAAGAAGACGATGAAAATGATGAACAACTAGAGAATGCAGAGGGGAAACTTCCACCTTCACCACCTATGGATGAGGGTAACACTCAAGATGTTGTTGATGATAAACTTTGCTTTTATGATTCTGATGATGAGGAGTACTATCAACCTATGCCTAATGAGAACATTATTGATAATAATTTTAAAAATGATGAGGAGTATGGTTTAGATATGCTATATGATAATGCTTTAGATGATGGTCCTATACTTATTGATAATCCTACATGTTTGGAACTTGTTACTACTTTATGTGAGGATAAAAATGATATACTTGCTGTTTGTGAAAATGCTCTTACTAATGAGAGTCCTACCTTGTTCTTGAATTCTCCTAATAACACCATAGAGGAGAAATTTGCTTATGTTGAGAAATACTTATGTGGGTTGCAATTATCTTTAGTTCCAAATCTTTGTTGCAACCATGATATTAAACTTGATATTGATCTTAATAACTATTTTGAAAGAGGAAAGCATGCTAATGAATTTCAAAATAAATTTAATGATCCTCTTTATGTGCTTAAATTATCTAAGTTGGGAGATTCTATTGGTTATATGGTTGAATACACTTCTACTACTTGCAACTATTATGAAAGAGGAGGTGTTGAGAGCCCTCCTTATGTTACTATTAATTATATGCTGCAAGTACAAACTCATAATATGCGTTGGAAAATTCCTATTTACTGTTATTCAGCTACATATAAAATGCCAATGCATAGAAAGAAAGTTAGACTTCGTTGTTATTACTTTTGTGTTTTGCTTTTCTCTCTACTAGGTTTCAACTTGACTATTATTTTCATTGGATTGAGAGCACCATGGGATCCTGGTATTATGCATGAAACACTTCCCAAGGAAGAGGGACACATCAAAGTTCAAGCTCCCTTATGAGCTTCATCTTCAATAAACAACAAGTAAGAAGCCTAGCTATATGGCTATAAAGAAAGCGCTTTGCGGGAGGCAACCCAGTTATTTTTATGTGCGATTTTCTTTTTGTCCTCTTACTGTATCAAGAGAGTTTGTTTTTAGTTTATTTTCTGGAATTTTCAATAAAGTTGGTTATAGCGTTCGGAGATTTTATTCCTGCACGAATCTGTGCACGGTATGATTTTTAATTCTTATACTGTAACTCTGAATGAGCTCATATTTGAACTGTAGTTGCAACTTTTCATCCTCTGTATGCATGAATTTGTTTCAGAATTTTTCGACAAAGTTTGGTAGGGTAGAAAAATACGTTTTGCTACTGTTGTTTTTCTGGACAGATTCTGTCCCATTTTGTTTGATGCATGCTTTGAGCTTTTAACTTGAATCTTTTTTATCCAATTGAGTTTATGAGTAGGCATACAACATTATATACTTTATGGACATTCATATGATGTTTTGTTTAAGGATTATATGCAGCAAGAAATCTATTTGTTTATCACTACTAATGCACCCCACATAAAAGAAATGGGAGAAACGGTGTTTTAAAGTTTTTTCACAGGGATTGGAGGAGATGCACCAAGAGCTATCCAAGGATGGTGAAGATCATAAGCTTGGGGATGTGAAGACAACCCTACTGGACCTACACACTCTCAGTTTGCACATGTCTAACTTCTATTTTTCGATCGAAACACTTTATCGCATAAGCTTGGAGCGTCTTTTTGTTTGATTTTTGTTTTTGTGAGACCACCTCACTATCATTTATATTTGAAAGAGCTACTGGAAATATGGGTTGATATATGTTGGATTCTTTTATTATATTGGGAAAAGGGATGTTTGAGTTGATTTTTAATGATACATATACTTGCATGATTCATGAGCTTGTTAATGAGTAATAATTTGCAAATGCTTTATCTAGAGCTATCACTTATTCATGTTTTGATGATGAATGTTATTTTACTTTGTTTAACATGGATTAGTTAGTTCTATGGACATTCATGCATGCATTTAGATGGTCAACTTTCGCCCTCTTGCTAGCCCAAAAATTCCAACAAGTAGAAACTTGTTTCAACACCTTCAACCAAAGTTATTCCAGTGAGTCTACTATATCTACCAATTAGCTTTATGCTATTCCGAGTATGTATATAATGTTATTTGTGTTATCTATACCTCTGAATGAAAATGTTTATGTTATTGATTGTCATGGGAAAAGTTGGTTATATAGCTCTCACGAACTTGATGCACACTTTACTTTTATTGCATAAATAAAACATGACCCATTGTGATTAAGATTATGATGTTAGTGGCTTGATAAATGTCTGAGGTTGGGAGTTAGCCCATATGTGCTGTCACATGCAAAGCTTTCAACATGCTCCTTCATCATTTAGTTGATATCATGTATTTTTTGTCTATGGATGCCTATCATGGTGAAATGAGGTGGAAATGAAGTAGTTTAAATGAGTTTGTATAAATGGTTAGAGAGACGTCTGGGCCGCTAATCTAAGCCATGCATCATTCATGGTGGAAATTTACTTACATGCTATGGTGAACCGTCTGTGATACACCTTATAATAAAAAGCTATTCCAATGGTAAATAAAAAGGGTGTTGAGGTTGTTCATCTGTTTGTTTGTCTTGTCATTTTGATATGGTCTTGTTCCATATCCTGGGACAAGAGGTACCCCAGTTGACGCTCTTGATAATACTATTATTACTTACAATGATATATAACTTGAACTTGCTTTGTTTCCTAAGTTGAGTAACTCATGGTGTAGGTACTTGTATTCAAGGGGCATGAGACACCTAACCTTTACTTTGTCAAGCACACTACTCATATTTGCTTTCACATTAAACTTTAATCATTCAAGATGCTATGATAGGGGTAATGAGAGCTTGACACCAAGGATTCCACATTGCAATCATTAACTTATGTAGAAAAGTTTGGAAGTTAGATGAAACTTATGCATGCTTTACCTCTACTCACATATATATCTTTTCCAAAGTGTCCACCTTTTATATTCAGATTTCATCTACACTCTATGACCAATGTAGGATGTTCTTACTTATCATTATGCATACATGTGGTCCATATTACTATCTTCTATGTTACACTTTGTGAACTATCATTGAACATCCTTGCATTGAATACTTGATATCACTTCATAAACTATCTTGCATATTGCTACTCCTTTGAAGAATGAATCATTTGACTCTATGTAGCACTAGTAATCATCTTTGATATCCATTGTTAGTGTTATATTGCAAAGTCCATGTTAGTTTTATCACCTTCATACTCGAGGACGAGTACTGGTCAAGCTTGGGGATGTTGATGCATGTAAAATGCATACATGAACTTTGCAATATATTACTTATATTCCAATCATATTCGCATCATATAAGGTTATATCAATGTTATATAATGATTTTTGGGAATATTATATTTATTTCCTATTTTTATTGAATTAACCCTGCGCAGGCAGAAAACCCTATTTTTTCCTTTTAAGTTTCAGGGACCTAAGCGTCGTCCAAATCAACTGCAAATTTACGGGCATCATTTTTTGGAAGGAACAAAACTTGGGGGCTGATGGCCCTTATCGAGATACGGCTCCAGAAGTTGATGTCTGGTGCGTAGATACCTGCGTCAAAAGTGAATGGTTAGGTTGAGACTCCAAGTGCAGAGTGTGTAGTAAGTGGAAGACGTGTTTTCCCCACGAGGGCGACTCGAGTGTTTAATATCGAACTCTCGGGAATCAGTAGTGAAAGATTTATCTTCCTATCCTTCTTTTTGGTTACCTACAAAACAAGGTTAAATGTTTTGGTCCTCAACCTCACCTGTGGTTGTCAAGCATAAGGTGTATGAATGATATCAAGATAATTATGCAATGCAAACAGGAAATAAATATGCAATGGTGGTGAATAAATGTGCAAGGATGATGATAACAATGATGAATGATATTTTTGGTTTTTTTAATGATGAATGCAAGATGTAAAAGTGTTTTTTTATTTTCGGATTTAATAATGGCAGAAAATGGAAAAGTGGTAAAAGTTGTTGGAAAGGTGTTTCTTATGATTAAAAATTGATCGGGGTTCATGGTTTCACAAATACACTCTCTCTTTAATAAAGTGGTAGACAATAGAACATAGGAGTTGACATATGCGATTGCAACACAAAGTTTGATAACAAGTTACTAATTATATGGGCATCACGTACTAACATAGAGATCTTTTGGTTATTAATCTCACTTATACTCCACCAAGATGCGAACTAAATCATAACACATTAGTAATTAAGATAACTCAGAGTATAGCTTTAAGTATCATGACATGAAGTTAAAATAAGAACATGTTAGATCTAGTCACGGAGAAGTGGCAAATCACCCACAACCCTTGTAGCATGGTATTTTTGTTTATCCCTAGTGAGGCAACAAAGTAAGGTAAACACCCAAGTGGATCGCGATATTACAGTTGTCAACTTACCGCACTCACCACCCCCCGTTACTCCAACTAATGCACACATCACCCTGATACGTCTCCAACGTATCCATAATTTCTGCTGTTCCATGCTTATATTATACCATTTGCTACATGTTTTATATACACTTCATATCACTTTTATGCATTTTCTGGGACTAACCTATTAACAAGATGCCACAGTGCCAGTTCCCTGTTTTCTGCTGTTTTTGGTTTCAGAAAGTTACTTCTGGAAATATTCTCGGAATTGCACGAAACAAAAGGCCAAGTCCCTATTTTTCCAACACGTACACGGAGTCCGAAGGAGAGACGAAGAGAGCCACGAGGTGGCCAAACCACCTGGCGGCGCGGCAGGGGCCCACCGCGCCGCCTGTGGTTTGGGCCCCTCGGGGGTCCGCCGACATCGCCCCTTCGCCTATTTATTCCCCGAGACGTGAAAACCCTAAAACACCGAGCCTTTCATCCAGAACATATTCGCTGCCGCCGCCGTCGTCAACCCTAACTCGGGGGGTTCTGAAGCTCTTCCCGGCACCCTGCCGGAGAGGGGAATCATCACCGGAGGGCTCTACATCGCCATGCCCGCCTCCGGAGTGATGCGTGAGTAGTTCATCCTTGGACTATGGGTCCATAGCAGTAGCTAGATGGTTGTCTTCTCCACTTGTGCCATCATGTTTAGATCTTGTGAGCTGCCTATCATGATCAAGATCATCTTATTGTAATGCTACATGTTGTGTTTGCTGGGATCTGACTTATATTGATACCTATGTGGAGCTGAATATTATATTATCATGTCTATGTCATTTGTGATCTTGCATGCTCTCCGTTACTTGTTGAAGCCTTGGCCAAGTGAATACTTGTGACTCCAAGAGGGGGTATTTATGCATGATAGTTGGGTTCAACCTCTATTTAACCTGGGATAGTGACAGCAAGTTCTAAGGTTGTAGATGTGTTGTTGCCACTAGGGGTAAAACAGCAATGCTTTATTCAAGGATGAATGTATTGTTTACATTACGCACATTACTTAATGCAATTGTCTGTTGCTTGCAACTTAATACTGGAAGGGGTACGGATGTTAACCGGAAAGTGGACTATTTAGGCATAGATGCATGCTGGATAGCGGTCTATGTACTTTGTCGTAATGCCCAAATGAATCTCATAGTAGACACCACAGCTCACACATGCATGTTATATGCACTTATCAATTGTCAATTGCCCAGCTGTAATTTGTTTACCCAGCATGTTAGTTATCTTATTGGAGAGACACCACTAGTGAACTGTGGACCCCGGTCCATTCTTTTACATCTGAAATACAATCTACTGCAATCATTGTTCTCTACTGTTTTATGCAAACAAACATCATCTTCCATACGATACGTTTAACCCTTTGTTTTCAGCAAGCCGGTGAGATTGACAACCTCACTGTTAAGTTGGGGCAAAGTAATTTGATTGTGTTGTGCAGGTTCCACGTTGGCACCGGAATCCCTGGTGTTGCGCCGCACTACACTCCTTCACCAACACCTTCGAAGCAAACCTCGTTTTCCTACTGGTTCGATTAAACCTTGGTTTCATACTGAGGGAAAACTTGCTGCTGCACTCATCATACCTTCCTCTTGGGGTTCCCAACTGACGTGTGACGTACAAGCATTGTTTCTGGCACTGTTGCCGGGGAGATATTCCCTCGTCAACTTAGAGCTAGCAACACGTTTTCTGGCGCCGTTGCCGGGGAAAACCGAATTGCTTCTGCAAGGGGAGTCTCTCACACCCAATCTCTTTACTTTGTTATTTGTCTTGCTTAGTTTATTTTTATTTAGTCTTGTTTGCTCTCTTTATCAAAAACACAAAAAAATTAGTTACTTGTTTAATTCAGTTTGATTTTGTTTTTCAAAATGAGTACTCCTGAGAACACTAAGTTGTGTGACTTCACTAGCACAAACAACAATGATTTCATATGCACTCCTATTGCTCCACCTGCTTCTAAGCAGAATTTTATGAAATTAAACCTGCTCTATTAAATCTTGTTATGAAAGAGCAATTTTCTGGTGTTAGTACTGATGATGCTGCTGCCCATCTTAATAACTTTGTTGAACTTTGTGAAATGCAAAAGTATAAGGATATGGATGGGGATATTATAAAACTGAAACTTTTTCCTTTCTCCTTGAGAGGAAGAGCTAAAGAATGGTTGCTTTCTTTGCCTAGAAATAGTATTGATTCTTGGACAAAATGCAAAGATGCTTTCATAGGGAAATATTATCCTCCTGCTAAGATTATATCCTTGAGAAGTAGCATTATGAATTTTAAACAACTTGATAATGAACATGTTGCTCAAGCTTGGGAAAGAATGAAATCTTTGGTGAAGAATTGTCCCACTCATGGACTGACTACTTGGATGATCATCCAAACCTTTTATGCAGGATTAAATTTTTCCTCAAGGAACTTATTGGATTCAGCCTCTGGAGGAACCTTTATGTCCATCACTTTAGGTGCAGCAACAAAGCTACTTGATGATATGATGATCAACTATTCCGAATGGCACACCGAAAGAGCTCCTCAAGGTAAGAAGGTAAATTCTGTTGAAGAAACCTCCTCTTTGAGTGATAAGATTGATGCTATTATGTCTATGCTTGTGAATGGTAGATCTCATGTTGATCCTAATAATGTTCCTTTAGCTTCATTGGTTGCTCAAGAAGAGCATGTTGATGTAAACTTCATTAAAAACAACAACTTCAACAACAATGCTTATAGGAATAATTTTGGTAGCAACAACTCTAGGCTTTTCCTTCAAGTGGTAATGGTTATTTAATGCTAGATCTTTTATGCCTAGTGAGGAAAGGATGATAGAAATTGAGAGATCAACTAAAAGCTTTATGCAATCACAATTTGAGCAAAATCAATTGTTTACAAAAGCTATGAATGAACAAACTGCCATGTTGAAGAATATAGGACAGCAACTCGAAAATATAAATAGTGAGATTTCAGGTTTGCAAACTAAGATTTCCATTGCTGAAAACCGTATTTCATCTATGTCTGAAGCTCAGTCCTCTTTGATTAATAACATGGCAGCGAAACCTGAAGGTCTTGATGAGTCATTTGCTACAGCAAATGCCATCCAAGTTCGAATTGATAATAATATTAGGATGTTGGCTGAATTGCATGCTAGGTGGGAAAAAGAGGAAGAACTTGAAAAAGAGAATAGTATAGTTAGAGTTTGTACTATCACCACCACTAGTAATGCTAATGTTTACATGCTAGTAAGCCTCCTACTATTGATGGTAATGTTATTGGTGTTGGTAATGTCTCTACTACTTCTGCAAAGCGTTTGAAATTGCCTAAAACTGCTGAAACTTTTTCTGATAAAAGTGCTGAAATTTTTCAAACTATTGGAGACAATGGTTCCACCACCATTGACAATAATGATTTTGATTTTGATGATTGTAACATCTCTGAAGTTATTATGTTCTTGCAAAAATTAGCTAGAAGTCCCAATGCTAGCACTATTAATTTGGCTTTTACAAAGCATATTACAAATGCTCTTTTGCAAGCTAGGGAGGAGAAGTTGAAACTTAAAGCTTCTATTCCTAGGAAATTAGAAGATGGTTGGGAACCCATCATTAAGGTAAAGGTGAATGATTTTGATTGCAATGCCTTGTGTGATCTTGGTGCAAGTATTTCGGTTTTGCCCAAGAAGCTTTATGATATTCTTGATTTGCCACCTTTGGAACATTGTTATTTGGATGTTTTTCTCGCTGATAATGCTATGAAGAAACCTTTGGGGCGAGTTAATGATGTTTTTATTACAGTAAACAATAACCTTGTCCCCGTTGATTTTATTGTTATGGATATTGAATGCAATGCATCTTGTCCTATTGTTTTGGGAAGACCTTTTCTTCGAACTGTTGGTGCCATCATTGATATGAAAGAAGGTAATATAAGGTACCAATTTCCTCTCAAGAAAGGTATGGAACACTTCCCTAGGAAGAGAATGAAGTTACCTTTTGACTCTATTGTTAGAGCAAGTTATGATGTTGATGCTTCTTCTCTTGACAACACTTGATTTTCACTTTCTGCGCCTAGCTGAAAGGCGTTAAAGAAAAGCGCTTATGGGAGACAACCCATCGTTTTTATTTGCTGTTATTTTTGTTTTCTTTGAGTCAAGGAGTTTTGTTACTTCTGTAGCAACTCCTTTGTATCTTTATTTTATCGCAATGTTGTGCCAAGTAAAGTTCTATATTGAAAGTTGATGCAAGATTTGGATTTCTGCGCAGTGACAGATTTTTAGCTGTCACGGATTTGAGCTTATCTCCCTGTAGAAAATTCAAAAAATTCTGAAAAAATCACGCATATTCCTGAGATATGTACGCAACTTTCATTATTTTAGGCCAGATCCATCTGAGCAACTTAAGTGCCTCGAAAAAATTCGTCATTCCAGACTGTTCTGTTTTTGACAGATTCTGCCTTTTGTTTTGCATTCGCTCTTTTACTGTGTTTGTGTGGATTTCTTTGCTCCACAAAGCATTGGTGGCTGTAGCTAATGTCCAGAAGCTTTGGGATTGATTGTATCATTACAGAATATGAGAATTTTTGATTATGCACTAACCCTCTAATGAGAACTGTCTTGAGTTTGGTGTGAAGGAAGTTTTCAAGGATCAAGCGAGAAGGGTGATATTATGTGATCAAGAAGAGTGAAAAGCCTAAGCTTGGGGATGCCCCCGTGGTTCATCCCAACCATATTCAGAGAGACTCAAGCGTCTAAGCTTGGGGATGCCCAAGGCATCCCCTTCTTCATCAACAAACTTATCAGGTCATCTCTAGTGAAACTATATTTTAATTCTTTCACATCTTATGCGCTTTACTTGGAGCGTCTGTGTGTTTTTATTTTTGTTTTTGTTTGAATAAATTCGGATCCTAGCAATCCTTGTGTGGGAGAGAGACACGCTCCGCTTTTTCATGTGAATACTCATGTTCTTCACTTATATTTGTTGAGTATTCTTAACTAGCTACTGCAGTGCTTTTAGCTCCTGTTTTTCATGCATCTCTTCGAGCTGTTAGCACTTGTTTATAAATACTCTCTTGCTGCATTATATTATCATTTGGAGAGTTTATGTTTAAATAAATTGATTGGTGTTTGTTTGGAAGAAAGAAAATGCTACATGTAGTAGTTGGTATTGGAAAAGACATATGCATTCTTGTAGATCATTGTCTTGTTTCGATTTGATGCTTTGCAATTGTTTTGAGCTCTCAAGTAGATCATGTTTAAGCTCTTGCATCATGTAGTTAAAGCCTAGTAGTGGAGAACTACCGTAGAGCTTGTTGAGACTTGGGATGCATATTTGTTCTCTCTAAGGTCTAGATATTTTCTGGTAAAATGTTTGAGCAACAAGGAAGACAGTGTAGAGTCTTATAATACTTGCAATATGTTTTTATGTGATTCTTGCTGTACCGGTTTATACTTGTGTTTGCTTCAAACAACCTTGCTAGCCTAAACTCTGTACTGAGAGGGAATGCTTCTCGTGCATCCAAAACTTGAGCCAAAACCCATGCCATTTGTGTCCACCATACCTACCTACTATGTGGTATTTCCTGCCATTCCAAGTAAATATTTCATGTGCTACCTTTAAACTATTCAAAACTTTATTACTCCTTATTTGTGTCAATGTTTTATAGCTCATGAGGAAGTATGTGGTGTTTTATCTTTCAATCTTGTCATTTACTTCTGACAGACTTTCACCAATGGACTAGTGGCATATACATCCGCTTATCCAATAATTTGCAAAAAGAGCTGGCAACGGGGTGCCCAGCCCCAATTAATTACAACTTTCATTAATAATTCTCTTCACATGTTTTGCCCTGATTTATCAGTAAGCAACTTAATTTGCAAATAGACACTCCTCCATGGTATGTGAATGTTGGAAGGCACCCGAGGATTCGGTTAGCCATGGCTTGTGTAAGCAAAAGGTTGGGAGGAGTGTCATCTATAAAGAAACTAAAATACATGTGTAAACAAAAGAGAAGAGGGATGATCTACCTTGCTGGTAGAGATAACGTCCTTCATGGGAGCCGCTCTTGAAAGTCTGGTTGACAAGGGGGTTAGAGTGCCCACTACCATTCGTTGACAACAACAAACACCTCTCAAATACTTATTTTGTGCTCTCTATATGCTTTCGAAAACTTAAAAAGCTCTAGCACATGATTTAATCCCTGCTTCCCTCTGCGAAGGGCCTATCTTTTACTTTATGTTGAGTCAGTTTACCTACTCCTTTCTATCTTAGAAGCAAACACTTGTGTCAACTTTGTGTGCATTGATTCTTACATGTTTACTTATTGCACTTGTTATATTGCTTTATGTTGACAACTATCCATGAGATATACATGTTACAAGTTGAAAGCAAATGCTGAAACTTAATCATCCTTTGTGTTGCTTCAATGCCTTTTACTTTGAATCTATTGCTTTATGAGTTACCTCTTATGCAAAACTTTTTGATGCTTGTCTTGAAAGTACTATTCATGAAAAGTTTTTGCTTATATGATTCATTGTTTACTCTTTATCTATTTGTTAGCAAACTATAGATCATTGCTTTGAGTCACTTCATTCATGACATGAGCCTTGCAATATATTGATCAAGATTGTGTGAAAGCATGTCTCCTCAGAAATTATTTGTTGTTATCGTTTTACCTACTCGAGGACGAGTAGAACTAAGCTTGGGGATGCTTGATACGTCTCCAACGTATCCATAATTTCTGCTGTTCCATGCTTATATTATACCATTTGCTACATGTTTTATATACACTTCATATCACTTTTATGCATTTTCTGGGACTAACCTATTAACAAGATGCCACAGTGCCAGTTCCCTGTTTTCTGCTGTTTTTGGTTTCAGAAAGTTACTTCTGGAAATATTCTCGGAATTGCACGAAACAAAAGGCCAGTCCCTATTTTTCCAGCACGTACACGGAGTCCGAAGGAGAGACGAAGAGAGCCACGAGGTGGCCAAACCACCTGGCGGCGCGGCAGGGGCCCACCGCGCCGCCTGTGGTTTGGGCCCCTCGGGGGTCCGCCGACATCGCCCCTTCGCCTATTTATTCCCCGAGACGTGAAAACCCTAAAACACCGAGCCTTTCATCCAGAACATATTCGCTGCCGCCGCCGTCGTCAACCCTAACTCGGGGGGTTCTGAAGCTCTTCCCGGCACCCTGCCGGAGAGGGGAATCATCACCGGAGGGCTCTACATCGCCATGCCCGCCTCCGGAGTGATGCGTGAGTAGTTCATCCTTGGACTATGGGTCCATAGCAGTAGCTAGATGGTTGTCTTCTCCACTTGTGCCATCATGTTTAGATCTTGTGAGCTGCCTATCATGATCAAGATCATCTTATTGTAATGCTACATGTTGTGTTTGCTGGGATCTGACTTATATTGATACCTATGTGGAGCTGAATATTATATTATCATGTCTATGTCATTTGTGATCTTGCATGCTCTCCGTTACTTGTTGAAGCCTTGGCCAAGTGAATACTTGTGACTCCAAGAGGGGGTATTTATGCATGATAGTTGGGTTCAACCTCTATTTAACCTGGGATAGTGACAGCAAGTTCTAAGGTTGTAGATGTGTTGTTGCCACTAGGGGTAAAACAGCAATGCTTTATTCAAGGATGAATGTATTGTTTACATTACGCACATTACTTAATGCAATTGTCTGTTGCTTGCAACTTAATACTGGAAGGGGTACGGATGTTAACCGGAAAGTGGACTATTTAGGCATAGATGCATGCTGGATAGCGGTCTATGTACTTTGTCGTAATGCCCAAATGAATCTCATAGTAGACACCACAGCTCACACATGCATGTTATATGCACTTATCAATTGTCAATTGCCCAGCTGTAATTTGTTTACCCAGCATGTTAGTTATCTTATTGGAGAGACACCACTAGTGAACTGTGGACCCCGGTCCATTCTTTTACATCTGAAATACAATCTACTGCAATCATTGTTCTCTACTGTTTTATGCAAACAAACATCATTTCCATTCGATACGTTTAACCCTTTGTTTTCAGCAAGCCGGTGAGATTGACAACCTCACTGTTAAGTTGGGGCAAAGTAATTTGATTGTGTTGTGCAGGTTCCACGTTGGCACCGGAATCCCTGGTGTTGCGCCGCACTACACTCCTTCACCAACACCTTCGAAGCAAACCTCGTTTTCCTACTGGTTCGATTAAACCTTGGTTTCATACTGAGGGAAAACTTGCTGCTGCACTCATCATACCTTCCTCTTGGGGTTCCCAACTGACGTGTGACGTACAAGCATTGTTTCTGGCACTGTTGCCGGGGAGATATTCCCTCGTCAACTTAGAGCTAGCACACCCCACACACGCTCTCATAAACATGCTTGATCAGAACAAGTGAATAAGAACGGTACATAATATGCATCTATATTCATAACTGAAACAAACATTGCAATCTCAAACATATATTCACTCATAAAAAGATCCACCACATAGGAATTACAACGATGACCGTAATCATGTTCTGCAGCTCATACGTACTAATTAGTGAAGCACAAAGAGAGGAGAGATACATAAGTTACTTCCACAAACCCATAGTCCAGAGGTGGACTACTCCCTCTTCATCATGGAGACGGTAGAGATGTCGATGGAGAAGATGGAGACCACACCGGCAGTGCCCCGCCGGAGTTTCCCCCCTCTGCAGCTCCAGATCTCTGTTTTCGTGTTTTTGTCTTGTGGCGGCGCTCGTTCCAGAGAACGACGTGGGACTTCTTTTATAGGCGTTTTTAGGTCAAGAGGATGTCGGTGGAGAAAAGATCGACGGCAGCGGAGCCACGAGGGCCAAAAGAGTGGGCCCCACACGGCCAGGTACAGTGGCCGCGTGGGCCACCCTCTTTTTTGCCTCCGGCCTCCGTTTGCTTACTTCCTTCGCTCCAAGTCTTCTTCCTTCCAAAATATTGACGCTCGTAATTTTCCAGGTTATTCGTCGTTTGGGTCCCTGAAACTTAAAAGGAAAGAAATAGGATTTTCTGACTACGCAGGGTTAATTTCATAAAAATAGGAAATAAATATTGTATTGCCTAAAATCATTATATAACAGTGGTATAACCCTTATATGATGCAAATATGATTGGAATATAGGTGATATAGTGCAAAGTTCATGTATGCATTTTACATGCATAAACATCACCAAGCTTAACCAATACTCGTCCTCGAGTATGAAGGTGATAAAACTAACATGGACTTTGCAATATAACACTAACCATGGATATCAAAGATGATTGCTACTGCTACATAGAGTCAAATGATTCATTCTTCAAAGGAGTAGCAATATGCAAGATAGTTTATGAAGTGATATCAAGTTTTCAATGCAAGGATGTTCAATGATAGTTCACAAAGTGTAACATAGACGATAGTAATATGGACCACATGTATGCATAATGATAAGTAGAGCATCCTACATTGGTCATAGAGTGTAGATGAAAATCTGAATATAAAAGGTGGACACTTTGGAAAGATGTATATGTGAGTAGAGGTAAAGCATGCATAAGTTTCATCTAACTTCCAAACTCTTCTACATAAGTTAATGATTGCAATGTGGAATCCTTGGTGTCAAGCTCTCATTACCCCTATCATAGCATCTTGAATATTTAAAGTTTAATGTGGAAGCAAATATGAGTAGTGTGCTTGACAAAGTAAAGGTTAGGTGTCTCATGCCCCTTGAATACAAGTACCTACACCATGAGTTACTCAACTTTGGAAACAAAGCAAGTTCAAGTTATATATCATTGTAAGTAATAATAGTATCATCAAGAGCGTCAACTGGGGTACCTCTTGTCCCAGGATATGGAAGAAGCCCATATCAAAATGACAAGACAAACAAACAAGATGAACAACCTCAACACCCTTTTTATTTACCATTGGAATAGCTTTTTATTGTAAGGTGCATCACATACGGTTCACCATAGCATGTAAGTAAATTTCCACCATGAATGATGCATGGCTTAGATTAGCGGCCCAGGCGTCTCTCTAACCATTTATACAAACTCATTTAAACTACTTCATTTCCACCTCATTTCACCATGATAGGCATCCATAAACAAAAGTACATGATATCAACTAAATGAGATGAAGAACCATGTTGAAAGCTTTGCATGTGACAGCACATATGGGCTAAATCCCAACCTCGGACATTTATCAAGCCACTAACATCATAATCTTAATCACAATGGGTCATGTTCATTTATGCAATAAAAATAAAGTTGAGCATCAAGTTCGTGAGAGCTATATAACCAACTTTTCCCATCACAATCAATAACATAAACATTTTCATTCAGATGTATAGCTAACACAAATATCATGATAAACATACTCAGAATAGTATAAAGACAATAGGTAGATATGGTGGACTCACTGGAATAACTTTGGTTGAAGGTGTTGGAAACAAGTTTTTACTTGTTGGAATTTTTGGCTAGCAAGAGGGAGAAAGTTGACCATCTAGATGCATGCATGAGTGTCCATAGAACTAACTAATCCATGTTAAACAAAGTAAAATAACGTTCAGCATCAAAACATAAATAAGTGACATCTCTTGATAAAGCATTTGCAGATTATTACTCATTAACAAGCTCATGAATCATGCAACTATATGTATTATTATAAATCAACTCAAACATCCCTTTTCCCAATACAATAAAAGCATCCTACATATTTCAACCCATATTTCCAGTAGCTCTTTCACATATAAATGATAGTGTGGTGGTCTCACAAAATAACAATGAAACCAAAAACAAACAAAAAGACGCTCCAAGTTTATGCGATAAAGTGTTTCGATCGAAAAACAGAAGTTAGACGTGTGCAAACCGAGAGTGTGTAGGTCCAGTGGGTTGTCTTCACATCCCCAAGCTTATGGTTTTCACCATCCTTGGATAGCTCTCGGTGCATCTCCTCCAATCCCTGTGAAAAAACTTCAAAACATCGTTTCTCCCATTTTCTTTTCTGTGCGGTGCATTAGTAGTGATAAACAAATAGGTTTCTTGCTGCATATAATCCTCAAACAAAACATCATATGAATATCCAGAAAGTATATGATGTTCTATTCCTACTCATAAACTCATTTGAATAAAAAAGATTCAAGATAAAAGTTCAAAACATGCATAAAACAAAATGGGACAGAATCTGTCCAGAAAAACAGCAGCAGCAAAACGTATTTTTCTACCCTACCAAACTTCGCCGAAAAATTCCGCAAAAATTCATGCATACATAGTATGAAAAGTTTCAACTACAGTTCAAATATGAGCTCATTCGGAGTTACAGAATAAGAACTAAAAATCATACCGTGCACAGATTCGTGCTGGAATAAAATCTCCGAACGCTATAAGCAACTTTCTCAAACAATATGGGTAAAACTGGGCACTTTAATCAAAATCCCAGAAACTAAACTAAAAACAAACTCTCTTGTTACAGCAAGAGGACACAAAGAAAATCACACATAAAAATAACCGGGTTGCCTCCCGCAAAGCGCTTTCTTTATAGCCATATAGCTAGGCTTCTTACTTGTTGTTTATTGAAGATGAAGCTCATGAGGGAGCTTGAACTTTGATGTTCCCCTCTTTCTTGGGAAGTGTTCCATACATAATACCAGATCCCATGGTGCTCTCAAGCCAATGAAAATAATAGTCAAGTTGAAACCTAGTAGAGAGAAAAGCAAAACACAAAAGTAATAACAACGAAGCCTAACTTTCTTTCTATGCATTGGCATCTTATATATGGTGAATAACAATAAATAGGAATTTGCCCACACATATTATTAGTATGTACTTGCAGAATATAATTAATAGTAACATAAGGAGGGCTCTCAAGACCTCCTCTTTCATAATAGTTGCAAGTAATAGAAGTGTATTCAACCATATAACCAATAGAATCTTCCAACTTAGATAATTTAGGCACATAAAGTGGATCATTAAATTTATTTTGGAATTCATTAGCATTCTTCCCTCTTTCAAAATAGTTATTAAGATCAATATCAAGTTTAATATCATGGTTGCAACAAAGATTTGGAACTAAAGATAATTGCAAACCACATAAGTATTTCTCAACATAAGCAAATTTCTCCTCTATGGTGTTATTAGGAGAATTCAGGAACAAAGCAGGGCTCTCATTAGTAAGAGTATTTTCACAAACAGCAAGTATATAATTTTTATCCTCACATAATTTAGTAACTAAACAAGGAGAATTATCAATAAGGATAGGACCATCATCTAAAGCATTATCGTATAGCATATTTAAGCAACACTCCTCATTATCATCCATAAGTTCACTAGTAGCATTATTAAAAAGTAAAGGAGCATTATTAGTTTCATCATAATAGCATGGGTTATCATATAGGACCATAGAATTTTCAGTTTCACACTCATCATAACATGGGTTCTCATAAATAACAAAATATTTTTGAGTTTGAGTGTTACTATTGTTTGTTGATGGTGAAGTTGGGAGATCCAACTCTTTCTCTAGTTGTTCATCATTTTCATCATCTTCTTGGGTGGCACGGGCATCCCCAAGCTTAGGTTCTTATCCTCCTCTTCCTGCAAAATATTAGTACTCTTTGTGGCAGCAAGAATTCTTTCTTTAACATAAACATTATCACTAAATTCTTTTTTTCAAATTTGGAGAATAATAGAAATTTGCCCTTTCATTTCACAAGCTACATGACTGGTTGCAAGAAATTTATCAAGAAGAGAGTCTATCTCATGGGCTCCAACATAAGCAATATATTTCTCAACTTGTTCTATATCAGGGCATAAACATTCATCTTCACAGTAACAAGCAATTATGGGATCACTATTATACTTGCATTGATAGTGGGAATGTTTAACAACTCTTCTATTGCAACAAGTTATACCATGTAACTCACAAAACTGAATAGCTATTTTGTGAAGAGCTTTAAGCAATTTACCCACTCTATTTCCCTCTTTGGTTGATTGATATTCAGAGTAGGCGTCATACTTTTAAAATAGTCATTACCATAGACATTCCAGAAAGTTTCTCCATACTTTAACACACTTATTAAAAACGGCACTATTTTTTTGGTTTTATGATTATAAATGCAAAACTGAAAATAAAATGAGTCTCACAAATGCAAACCGAATTACAAATGCAAGACAATGACAAAACAAATAATATGCTTTGAAGGTAAAGATGGATAAGATGATGCTCACGTAGGTGCAACCTCCCCAAGCTTAGGTGTTAGCACAAGTTGGTGGTGAAGTTGACTTTGTTGTGATGAATCCGCCGCCAGTAAACAGAGCTGGTGCAAGGGAATAAAGTGCACCCTTGGATAAATCGTTTCAGCTATGACTCCCCGGCAACGGAGCCAAAAAATAGTCTTGATTTATGGTGCGTGGTTGACGGAAATATCTTGTAGGAAGTTGTTGGTCTCCCGACAACGACGCCAGAAAACAGTCTTGATGGCCCTTGACGAGATACGGCTCCAGAAGTTGATGTCTGGTGCGTAGATACCTGCGTCAAAAGTGAATGGGTTAGGTTGAGACTCCAAGTGCAGAGTGTGTAGTAAGTGGAAGACGTGTTTTCCCCACGAGGGTGACTCGAGGGTTTAATATCGAACTCTCGGTGAATCAGTAGTGAAAGATTTATCTTCCTATCCTTCTTTTTGGTTACCTATAAAACAAGGTTAAATGTTTTGGTCCTCAACCTCACCTATGGTTGTCAAGCACAAGGTGTATGAATGATATCAAGATAATTATGCAATGCAAACAGGAAATAAATATGCAATGGTGGTGAATAAATGTGCAAGGATGATGATAACAATGATGAATGATATTTTTGGGTTTTTTATGATGAATGCAAGATGTAAAAGTGTTTTTTTATTTTCAGATTTAATAATGGCAGAAAATGGAAAAGTGGTAAAAGTTGTTGGAAAGGTGTTTCTTATGATTAAAAATGGACCGGGTTCATGGTTTCACAAATGCACTCGCTTTTTAATAAAGTGGTAGACAATGGAACATAGGAGTTGACATATGAGATTGCAACACAAAGTTTGATAACAAGTTACTAATTATATGGGCATCACATCCTAACATAGAGATCTTTTGGTTATTAATCTCACTTATACTCCACCAAGATGCGAACTAAATCATAACACCTTAGTAATTAAGATAACTCAGAGTATAGCTTTAAATATCATGACATGAAGTTAAAATAAGAACATGCTAGATCTAGTCACGGAGAAGTGGCAAATCACCCACAACCCTTGTAGCATGGTATTTTTGTTTATCCCTAGTGAGGCAACAAAGTAAGGTAAACACCCAAGTGGATCGCGATATTACAGTTGTCAACTTACCGCACTCACCACCCCCCGTTACTCCAACTAATGCACACATCACCCCACACATGCTCTCATAAACATGCTTGATCATAACAAGTGAATAAGAACGGGGTACATAATATGCATCTATATTCATAACTGAAACAAACATTGCAATCTCAAACATATATGAACTCCGAAAAAGATCCACCACATAGGAATTACAATGATGACCGTAATCATGTTCAGCAGCTCATACGGTACTAATTAGTGAAGCTCAAAGAGAGGAGAGATACATAAGTTACTTCCACAAGCTCATAGTCCAGAGGTGGACTACTCACTCTTCATCATGGAGACGGTGGAGATACGATGGAGAAGATGGAGACCACGCCGACAGCGCCCCGCCGGAGTTTTCCCCCTCCAATCTGCAGCTCCAGATCTCTATTTTCGTGTTTCTGTCTTGTGGCGGCGCATGTTCCAGAGAATGACGTGGGACTTCTTTTATAGGCGTTTTTTAGGTCAAGAGGATGTCGGTGGAGAAAAGATCGACGGCAGCGGAGCCACGAGGGCCAAAAGAGTGGGCCCACGTGGCCAGGTACAGTGGCCGCGTGGGCCACCCTCTTTTGGGCCTCCAGTCTCCGTTTGCTTGCTTCCTTCGCTCCCAAGTCTCTTCCTTCCAAAATATTGACGCTCGTAATTTTCCAGGTCATTTGGACGTCGTTTGGGTCCCTGAAACTTAAAAGGAAAGAAATAGGGTTTTCTGCCTACGCAGGGTTAATTCCATAAAAATAGGAAATAAATATTTTATTGCCTAAAATCATTTATAACAGTGGTATAACCCTTATATGATGCAAATATGATTGGAATATAGGTGATATAGTGCAAAGTTCATGTATGCATTTTACATGCATCAGGGGCGAAGGAAGCGAACAAGCGGAGCCCCGAGGCCCAAAAGAGGGGGCCCACGCGGCCTCTATACCTGGCCGCGTGGGGCCCACCAAATTGGCCCTCGACGCTCCGTTGCCGTCGATCTTTTCTCCACCGACATCGTCTTGACCTAAAACCGACTATAAAAATAGCCCCCGACGTTCTCTGGAACAAGCGCCGCCGAAACACAGAAACACCGAAAGAGAGATCTGGAGCTGCAGATTGGAGGGGGAAAACTCCGGCGGGGCGCTGCCGGGTGGTCTCCATCTTCTCCGACGACTTCTCCACCGTCTCCATGATGAAGGGGGAGTACTCCACCCCCTGGACTTGAGTTTGTGGTGGTAACTTATGTATCTCTCCTCTCTTTGAGCTTCACTAATTAGTACCGTATGAGCTGCTGAACATGATTACGGTCATCTATGTAATTCCTATGGTGGATATTGTGGTATGAGATGATATTTGTTATGCATTTTCTGTTGTGTTGGAACTTTCATAACTTGTCATACTTTGGAGATATTTTATGATACATGTGATGGTTTGATTTATTCATAATGCCTTGTTGATCCTTATCATGGGGTTATTGACACTACCAAGTGTAGATAGATGAGAGAGATGTGGTCACACACACGAAATATAAATCATTGCACTAGCATTTAGAATATTGTCCATTAAGAAGTATGATGTATGTAGGTACGGGATGGCCGATGTGACACGACATAAGTATTGAGTGACACAGTACCACGCTAGCCTTTATCTAGGGGGGTAAAAAAAGAGTATGATGTGGGAGTGAGAGCAACCACGCTAGCCGTAGTGACCTAGCAACACAAATGAGTACTTCTCAACTATGTGTTTTAGGACATATAGCCGTTATAAAAGATACCATTAAAATATGACAATTGTGTGTACTTTATCTATAACATGATAATCACCGTAGATGAGAGAGAGGATTAAGTGAACCCATGTCCATTGTTCCTATAAGAGAAAACCTTTGTCTTGTCCTCTAGCAGTGAAGAGGATTGGGACACTTTTACATTCTTATTTTGTTACATTAAACTTCCATCCATTAAATCAACCACCTTATTCTTTAAACTTGTTTAGTGCATAATCAACTAAAACTTGTGACACTTTAGTTGTAGGGAATAGATAACTTTTCCTTCTTGCTCCTGCGTATCGATACCTTACTTCCACATTGAGAGGTGCTACAGTGATCCCCTACTCTTGGGGGTTATCAGCAGCCTATATCGTCCTGCAAGGACAGCCACGACGCGGTCGGTGGCCACAGCCCATAGCCCAGAGGTCGTGCACGCGGAAGCGCAGCTGGAATGGCGGTAGTGGCCTCGCAGTGTCCCTTCTGCTGCCTTGCTCGCTCACATCCATAGCGGGCGCCCGCCTGCGCCGTTGGTTGGCCGCGCTCGTCCGGCCGGCCGGAAAGGGACTCAGACGGTGGAGCAAGGGCACGTGCATGGAATGATTCAAGTTTAAACAGCAGATGCAATTCGTGGGTGCATGAGCAATGTATGGCTCAAAGATGTTCCGTTTGACTCTGCTTTAATTTCTTTGCAGCGAGGTGTTTGTGGAAATGCTCGTATGAGGATGTTGTCGGAGAATGATCCCCGTGAACCAGGAAGCGAAGGGGCTGAACACGACACTTAACAACTCTCTCGTCAACCTCAGCGACCAAGCACATCGAGCATGACGACACGCATCACGACAGAGATGGACACCAGCTCGTACCCAGGTTCAGGCCCTCCGCGAGGAGTAAAGACCCTACTTCCTGCTATGTGATATTGCACTGCTTCGCGAGGTTACAGTACAGAGGTGCTTGCCGAGGGCAAAGCTTACAACGATGGCATAGCTTCCTTTGAGTGGAAGCTCTCCTCTCTCAGTGGCCTAGTAGACTTGGGTGTGTGGAAGATCGATCCCCTACTCCAGTGGTGCTCCTCCTCCTTTTATAGGCGCGGGGGTGGAAGCTAGGGTTCCTCCACGGCGCCGGTCCAGGAGGGCAGCGCACCCTTGGTCCAGGGGTCGTGGACGAGGTCCACCGCCGTTGGTCTTGCTGGTCTTCGTCAGACTCTGCCATCGTCCGGCCAGAGCGGTGGCCGGCGCTCCAGAGGTCCGTGGTGTCATGTCGATGACGTCGCCGTCGGAGCGGAGCGGCAGTGTGTCCCCTTAGCACCAGCGTAGCATGCTTGGTAATCCTCCTCCTTTGGGGCAGCTTTGTTGCCCTCCTTTAAGCACGGGAATGGCAACTGCGGCTTGTTCGTCACCGTGCATAGGCGCGCGCGTCATCCTGCTGCGGTGTGCAGGTTCCATGTGCGTCCTGCCAGGATGGCAGAAACTCACCAGGCACTTCGAGTGCTACGCCACCCCGAGAGGGAAGTGTCTCTCGTGGAGGTCCCTGACTCGTGGTGACTCGATCGTTTGTTTCACCGTTGAAGCCCCCACGAGGGGTGGGGAATCGCGGGGCTCGCCAGGCGCCATGACCCAGCTCTTAGTTGCGCTCCAAGCCCAGGTGTCTGGGGCCAGAAAGGCCGGCCCATGATACCCCGGTTTCTATTGGGCCGACAGTAGCCCCTGGGTCCGCGGCGTGCGCGTCGTTGCCTGTACGCATGCGAAACGTCGTGGGCCCAAAAAACAGCCGTTCTGGGCCGGACGCGTGGCGAGCAACCGTCGTCCGACGTCGTCTCGGCTTCTTCGGTCATGATGGTGGAAGTGGCGGGCCCGGCCGCTCCTGAAGGAACCGCGCCACGCAGAAGCTTAAGGCAGTGGGATTGGCGCGGTTCCCCATCACTCGCCTCACTCGCCTTTGTCTTTCTTGTTCCTCTTGCTCTCCTCTGCCCTGCATTCCCCTTCGCCGTCCGCACCCCCATCCTCCGGTTGCCATGGCTCCCAAGAGAGCTTCCGCGGCTCAGAAGGGCAAGGGCGTGGCGCCTGCGGGAGAGGCGTCCTCGCCAAGCTCCGGCGGCGGACATAAGCCGGCGCTGGAGCCCAGCCGCGTCGTGATGGACGCGCATTTGGAGAAGGTGCGCCCTCTGGTGGCCTTCGCGTTCAATGAGTGGGGCGTAACCAGCCTGAGGCCGGGCGGCGCCCTGGCGGACTCCGCGCCCCCTTTTACCCGGTGTTTCTCCATACCATCTTCGCGGGTCTGGTCCCGCCATTCTCCGCCTTTCTTCTCGCCATTCTGGAGCACTACCAGGTTCAACTTCTCCACCTCCATCCCAACTCCATCCTCACCCTCGCCATTTTCGCCTATTTCTGCGAGGGGTACGCCGGGGTTTAACCGTCGGTGAACCTCTTCTGGCGCTTCTTCGCGCTCTGCTTTTCTGCCCCCGGGAGACCTACGGATGTGTCTCGTTCCGTATTACAGAGCATGTCTGAGCGCTATATTCCCATTGCCTGGGATGGCGAGGTCGCTATCACCAGGGTGACGAAGCGGGTGGACGACTTCCGCAAGCGGTGGCTTTACGTGGAAGTCGCGAGGAGTGCCCCTTCTCGAGGTCCCCTCTGGCCCCCCATCGAGGCACAGCGGCTGGAGCAGCCAACCCCTGGAAGACCCATCACTTGAGCTCTTCGAGAAGCGCCTCCTGGAGGCCCGCACCCACGGGCTTACTGGCCAGATGGTGGCGAAGGACTTTGTGGCGCAGCGTATTGCGCCGCCGCAGGCGCATTTGGAGCCAATGTGGGCTTACTCCGGCGGGGCGGACCGAATGCGGCTGAGCGGCGAAGTCTTCACGGTCGAGGTGCGAAGAGCTTCATGGATGTTCTTTTTACTTCACCGCAAATCCCCGATCCGGTGAACAACTCCTCCAAGCCCCTACATCGTTTTGTGAAGAAGATACGCGCCAGGTACCTGGTGGGGGTGCCGGCATTCACCGCGTGGGGGCTGGTCTCGCGAGGACGCACAAGGCAACAAGAAGGCCCTGCCCTGGTTGCCTTGGCGACGTCTGCGCGAGACGATGACGCGTCCTCTGTTCTTCCACGGCATCAGAAGGTGGTGCCAGACTCCCGGTTGGCGCCGATTCTTCAGGTGTCGCCGCGGGGCCCTCGAGGGCGGCCATGCCTGACGTCGGCGTCCTTGAGGTTTCGTCAGGCGACGAAGAGCCTCCCCGCACCGTCCCCAGGGCCAGGGCGAAGCGGGGTTTGGACATGTCGGGAGGCAGCGTCTCCTCGCGCACGAGGCGCAAGGTGTGGGTGGACGTGACCGTCAGGTAGGTCCTCTTCTCTCCCCTTCCTTTCTTCGTCTTCGCGTCCTTCTCTCCTTCATCTCATGCCTTGCTCTGCTCCAGGCCTTCCACCACTCCCCCGATGCTCCGGAGTCCTCGGGGGCAGCGGCTCCTCTCGAAGCGGCGGGACCCCTCGAGGGTGAGGACGTGGCGGCGGTGCCACCACATGCCATGGGCCTCGAGGCAAACGACGATACGGCCTCGCTGGCCCCGAGGAGCTTGTTTTTTACGGGGCCTTCCTCCCTTTCGGGCAGGCAGAGTCGGAGGCAGATAGTGAGGGGCCCAAGCCCCACAGTAGCCCCAGGCGCAGACAGGGATGGGAGTCTCGCTTCGAGCCCCGGGCACACTCCGGAGCCATCCCGAGCCCCTGTCGTCCAAGCTTTGAGCCTCTTGCGGGGCCGGGTCCGCTACCCCTCCCGTTGACCCCGGGCCTTGGTTCTGGGTAGGCGTCAGCAGGCGGCTACTCGCCGTTCCGCCCTCTTTCGTTCTGCGAGGGCGAAGCTTGAGGAGCTGGAGGCCCATCTCGCTGAGAGGGAGCTGGCCGAAGAAGAGGACCTTGAGAGCTTGCACGGTGTTGGTCCCAACTCTTGGAAGTGGTGGCTCGCTGCCGTCGGGAGGATGAAGCGGCGGGGAGAAGCGCGCGGAAGCCCTTCGCTTCGCTGCCGAAACCCGTGCCAGCGTCGTGCAGGAGGCTGAAGAGACCCTCGCGAGCCTGGAGGCCAAGCGCGAAGCTCTGGAGATCGAAACTGAAGCCCGGCACCAGGAGATCGCGGCTCGCGAGGCCGTAGCCTTACGCCACGTCCCAAGAGGTTGAGGCTGGGATGGCCGCCAGGCTCCAGGAGTTGGAGGAATTCCGCGCGTCTCTAGAGGCTCGCAGGCGGGATCTTGACATTCGCGAGGAGGGGCTGCATGCGCGCGAGACGCACGCTACCCGCCTGGAAGCAAAGCTGTCTTCGGAGCAAGAAGCTCTGGAGGCTCGCGAGGCCCTCCAGAAGACTGCCGCGGGCGTAGATGGTCTTATCGAGGAGGAAAGCCGCAAGCTTCTCTGCGTCGCGGTCGGTCGTATCTTCGCCAACCTCCGCTGCCTCGAGCCCTCCTTCGACTTCCGGAGTGTGACCGAGCCTGATGCGGGTCCTAGCGCCACGGACCGGGACGCAGAAGTCAAGGAGGACGCGGAAGCCTATGCTGACCGCTTCAAGGCGGTGGAGGCTGACGAGAGTCCCGAGAGGATGTCGTAGTCCTGGGGTCCGGGCTACTCCTTGGTGTGCCTGGCTATTAGCTTTGTCTTTTGTGGAACTGCTTCGGTACTGTAATGACTTTAAGTCTTGTACTTGTGCTTCTTGTGAGGCTCTTTTATCGCTTGTTCGCGTCTTTCTCCCTTTCCGTTACTGGGCTTCTTTTCCTTCATGCTTGGGTGGCAGCGATTCCTCTTGAAGCGGCGGGGACTCCTTGAGGGCGAGGGCGTGGAGGCGATGCTATCGCAGGCCACGGGCCTCGAGGCAAGCGCTGATCCGGCCTTGCCGGGCCCAGAGGGGCTTGTTTTCGACTGGGCCTTCTTCTTTCCTGCACTTGACACAAAGGCACACCCACAAGCGTTGTGTGGTCGAAGGAAAAAGCACACGCGCTTATGGACCTTTCTCTTGTGTACCTCGCGGGGAAAAAGCGCCAAAGTCCCTGGTGAGGTGACGTGCATGGGAGCAGGCCCACAAGCCAGAGTTCGGACCCTTTGGGGAACTTGGCGCCGCTGGGACGCTCTCCGGGCGCCGTGCCCAGCCCCCCTCACGAGGTGCGCGAGAGAAAAAGAAACGAGCGAGCATCATCAAGAATAGAAAGGGACATCTTACCAAGGTAATATTACAAAAACGGCGTTGATGCGCGTAGTGCCCCAAGGAGGGCAATAGTCTGTTACACTTGGAGTGGCCAAGTTACACTTCGCCATGACCGGCATGGAAATTTTTATACTTGGAGTAGCCAAGTTAGATTTTTTATACTTGGAGTAGCCAAGTTACATCTGCCAAGCTTAGGCGTGGGATTTTTTATACTTGGAGTAGCCAAGTTATGACCGGCCATGCCTGGGCATGGGGTTCCACAGAGTGTGGCTGAGACTCCTCGCGGCCCGTGGCGACGCGTGTTTGGTGGAGCTCAGTTGGAGAGGCCCTCGGGGAGGATAAGCTTTTGTGAAGCTGAGCTTTTGTGAAGCTGGGGGGGACGACTCGTGCGTCCCTTTGGAGACAAAAAAGCTTTTGTGAAGCTGAGATGGGGGGCGACTCGGGCGCCCTCTGGAGACAAAAAGGAGTATTGCCTGGCGTGAATCCATCATGGGTAGAACTTGCGGAGGTGTTCTAAGTCCCCCTGGATTCTCGACGGGCGTGCCACCCAGCTCCTCCAGCTCGCGGTCCCAGGCTTGGCGGCGCGCGCGACCCTGTAAGGCCCTTTCCACAGGGCTATGGGCTCGCAGGGGTCTTCCCTGGACAGTGCCCTCCTGAGGACAAGGTCGCCGACTTCAATGTCGCGCGAGCGTTTGCGGCCGTGGTATCGACGCTGGGCCTGCTGATATCTTGCCGCCCTGATGGTGGTCTGGCGGCGCAGCCCTTCCAACAGCGCCAGATCGCCACTGTGGAGCGCCTCTTGATCGTCCTCGTTGAAGGCTGGGACAGCCAGCGGCTTGGCGAGATTTTCGATGTCGTTCTCGTTGAAGGCCTGGACGCGCGGGGATTCGAGCCTCTCCTCGCCCGGGAGGACCGCTTCTGGCCCGTAGGCGAGGGCGAAAGGTGTCTCACTTCCTGGCCCAGCTGCAGTCGTCCTAGAGGACCACAGCACAGAAGTGAGCTCGCTGACCCAGCCCTTGCCTGAACGTTTGAGGCACTTGAAGTTCCGTATCTTGAAATCCTTGAGTTCTTCCTTCACTTCCTCTTCTTCCAGGCTGCCGCTTCGTGGGCGCCCAGGAGCGTTGCACAGCTGAATGCCAAGAGACTCGCAGCGAGCTCTGAAGGCGCCGCTGGCGAACTGCGAACCGTGACTGGCGATGACGCGGTTAGGCACCCCATAGCGATGTGCGAGGTTGTCTAGGAAGTTCACCGCTGATTTTGCCGGGATGGAGCGCACGGCTTCCACCTCCGCCCATTTGGTGACCTTGTCGATGGCGACGAACAGGTAGCGGTAACCTCTGCGCGACCTCTTGAAGGGCCCCAGGAGGTCCAGCCCCCAGACCGCGAAGGGCCAGGTGGCGGGGAGTGCCTGGAGCCCCGCTTCTGGCTGGAGCCCGGCATGCCTGGCGTGGTGCTGGCAGACCCTGCAAGTCCCGACGAGCTCCTCAGCGTCTTGAAATACGGTCGGCCAATAGAAGCCGCTCCTGAAGACTTTTCCTGCGAGGACGCGTGAGGACGAGTGATGCCCGCACTCTCCGCCGTGCACGTCCTCAAGGAGCTTTCTGCCTTCCTCTGTAGGGACGCAGCGCAGGGATACGCCGTTAGGACGCTTGCGGTAGAGATCTCCCCGATGACGCAGTAGGACTTGATGTGGTATTTGGCCATGTTGAACATTCGCTCTGCTTCCGCCTTCTCCTTGGGGAGAGCCCCGTGTTTAGGAAGACCTTGATCTCGTCGATCCAGCCCTCCTCCTGGGGCACAGTGGCGAGCATTCGGCGGATGCCCAGGTGTGGCCTGCCCGGTGGGCCGTGTCCAGGAGCTCCTCAGCTGGGAACGGTGGCGATGGTGTTGGGGGCAGTAGGGTGCCTGCCACCAATGCCTCTATGAATCCCATGTCGCGCTCTTTCGAGCGAGGGCTATCGGGAACCTCGAGGGCTTCAGAGGAGGCGGTGCGTCGGAGGCACGGATGAGCTCGGTGATGCGCGCCAGCCAGCTGGCTTGGCATCCTTCACTGGGGAGGAAACCCATCAGCTCCCGTGCCGCGAACAGCGCGGCTTCCGGGCTCGGAGCGGATTGGCTTTGCGGTGAGGCCCCTGGCCTTCGGGAAGGCGCGGGGGGGGGGGGGAGACGTGGACGTCCCCCTCCCGAGCTCCTCGACGCAGGGCCTGGGTGGCTGCAGTTCCTGGCGGTCTGCGGCCCGGCACGGATCCGGCGACGGTCACGCTGCGGACTTCATGCGGCGAGACGGGTGCCTTGCTCGGATTCGCGCCATGGTGCCGGAGAGGTTGAAGAAAAGGGGAGCGCGCCTCAGCCCCCTACCTGGCGCGCCAAATGTCGGAGAATGATCCCCGTGAACCAGGAAGCGAAGGGGCTGAACACGACACTTAACAACTCTCTCGTCAACCTCGGCGACCAAGCACAGCGAGCTCGACGACACGCATCACGACAGAGATGGACACCAGCTCGTACCCAGGTTCAGGCCCTCCGCGAGGAGTAAAGACCCTACTTCCTGCTATGTGATATTGCACTGCTTCGCGAGGTTACAGTACAGAGGTGCTTGCCGAGGGCAAAGCTTACAACGATGGCAGAGCTTCCTTTGAGTGGAAGCTCTCCTCTCTCAGTGGCCTAGTAGACTTGGGTGTGTGGAAGATCGATCCCCTACTCCAGTGGTGCTCCTCCTCCTTTTATAGGCGCGGGGGTGGAAGCTAGGGTTCCTCCACGGCGCCGGTCCAGGAGGGCGGCGCACCCTTGGTCCAGGGGTCGTGGACAAGGTCCACCGCCGTTGGTCTTGCTGGTCTTCGTCAGACTCTGCCATCGTCCGGCCAGAGCGGTGGCCGGCGCTCCAGAGGTCCGTGGTGTCATCTCGATGACGTCACGTTGGAGTGGAGCGGCAGTGTGTCCCCTTAGCACCAGAGTAGCATGCTTGGTAATCCTCCTCCTTTGGGGCAGCTTTGTTGCCCTCCTTTAAGCACGGGAATGGCAACTGCGGCTTGTTCGTTACCATGCACAGGCGCGCGCGTCATCCTGCTGCGGTGTGCAGGTTCCATGTGCGTCCTGCCAGGATGGCAGAAACTCACCAGGCACTTCGAGTGCTACGCCACCCCGAGAGGGAAGTGTCTCTCGTGGAGGTCCCTGACTCGTGGTGACTCGATCGTTTGTTTCACCGTTGAAGCCCCCACGAGGGGTGGGGCCTCGCGGGGCTCGCCAGGCGCCATGACCCAGCTCTTAGTTGCGCTCCAAGCCCAGGTGTCTAGGGCCAGAAAGGCCGGCCCATGATACCCCGGTTTCTATTGGGCCGACAAATGTATGTTTGTTCTATTAGCTATATATATATAAAGATCAAGAAATAAAAAATTCTTGGTAAAAACCATAAATTTCATGTCTACTAGTCTAGAAATCGAATTTGTAGTTCACAGTTGTTCTAACCAAACAACTTCCAGATTTCTCACAGTTCTCAGTTCACGGCTGATTTTCAGGAATTCACAGCTGAACCAAACACACCCTTAGCATCATCCCTAATGCGGCCAATCAGAATCGGGGGTGGCACCAACTTGTTAGATATGGGTTAATTGGAATTGTCAAGAAAAAAGACATGGGTTAACTGAACATGTATATGTAAAAAAAATCCTAAGCAACAAGGTAATATACATCCAATATCAAAAGTATGAAAATCTTGATAAAGTCCAGTTTAGCGACTATCCAGGGAGTGTCTGCGCTTAGTTTAGCGCTTAGGGCGAAAGCCCAGTTGAGGCGCTCTCAGTCGTCAAGCTTTGGGCTTCTGCATCACTTAGGGGCTAGGGGTTTACTGGCTAGCACCACGGATGGTAGACTAGGCAGTCTGGGTTCGAATCACAACTTCTATCATGTTGGTTTCTTCAGCTGTGGGCTGAAGCTAGGAGAGGGGCTAGAAGAAACTAGACACTAACTCATTTTGGTGTCGATATATTGATAGAAAAGATGATTTATGTATAAGTCCGCAGCATCCATTCATTGTTTATTCCAACTAGTTGGCATGTACGTGCAACGCACGTTTTAAGAAATAAATGGGGGCAATTTATAAGTACAAATATTGCATGTGCACTAATACATACTGAAAAATTAGTCTGGTTTTAATAAAATTGATTTACATAAATAATTCTAAGCCAAAAAATAATCAGCGATATGAGCGAGACCACATTCAAGAGGAGTTTCTTGAGAGTGCGGCCCATCTCACAAGCTTTGCGCAACCTACAATTGAAATATTGTCCACCAAGACATCAAACAAAAATATAGTTCGCTCAACTACACCTCAGCAAAAAATGCTCAGATAGTCATGTAGGTCAACGTAGGATTTCCACAGATAATAGAACAGTTGAATGGAAAACACAGTGCCTTTCACCGTTAGGGTAAATGGATGATACCGACTACTCGTTCATTGACAAGATGAATGTGTACAATCAACTTTTACTTGAGATTGAATAGATAGTACACATACAGGCAATCCAGCTCCAGCAATTTTCTAAATCTAAATCCTAAAAACTGAACTTAATTGGAGTAGGAATCGACATTCAGTTTTTAACCTGACAGCAAAATACAACGCTTCCACTCTCTGTCACTTCGTCTGATTCAGTATGATGTTTAAGCCAAAGTAGATGCATGTACGATCATAGAAAATCATAGTATTCGAACTTCACGTTCTTGCCCATCTTGGCGTGCTTTAACTGAAAAGTAGTTGCAGTGTCCACATCGCAGGTCATTGAACTTACAAGCTGTAGCGCTCTTCTCAGTTTGGCAACAACGGAGACCACTATGCGGCCATGCCGAGCAGAGCTCGCCCATCGACCAAGTTCTCTGTAAACGTCGCCGAGACCGCGCTCCGGTGCTCCTGTCTGGCCGACTCCGCCGATCGCCGTACTCCGTCGTGCTCCTGCCCGGCCAGCCGTGCCCGTCACGGTCACCGAGGCCGTCCCTCGACTGATCGCCTCCCCGTCCGGCTGCGTCCGTCGTTTTGTTCCTGCCAGGCCGTTTGAAGTTCGAACCCGTCACGGTCGCCCAGGTCACGCTCCGGTACTCGCCCTTTCTCTCGACCGCTCGCCTTCCCGGCCGCCGCGCCTGTCTCGCCTGCACCCCCGCACCCCATCACCGCGCCGGCCACCGCCCTCCCTCCTGTCCGCCTGCACGGCGTGAGCGGCGCATAGGAGCTGCTCGCCGGAATTGGGGGCTGGTCTGGCCTGGCGGCGGACGGGAAATAACTTTTCTTCTGAATATTTGTTAGCGGTGGCAAATCATCGTAATTAGAACGAAACGAAGAGATGTGTTGAGTTGTCAAACATTGGAGGTGGCAATTTGGTCGTATTATGTGATAGGTGGGAGGGCAAAACGGTCCAAAACGGACAATATTGAGTTGTCAAACATTGGGACGATCTGTGCGTTTGATCGGATATTGAACGGTCCAGATTTAAAAACACAGCTCAACACAAGTTTGCTCTTTTAATAGTAGTATAGAAAAGGAAAAAAAGAGCGGCATACATCCTTTTTGCACGAAGAAGTTGACCAAGATATGTGCACATGTGTAACGCTTTTCGCAAGAATACATTGCAGACAGCAAGAAATAGAGTAAGAAAGGGCAACATAATACCATAACCAACCGATATTATTGTCATTTGTCCAACGGGTAATAGCAAAGAACGAATGAACGGCAAGCAAGCACAATCTCAAAATCACAACGAAAATTAAGGTTTTTTCTGAAATCAGAAGAAACATATGGTACTGAATTATCCAGGTATTGACTCAATCAGAGAAGTTCTCTGAAACTCTCGTATTACTTCAGGCTGTAACACTTTTCGAGAACTTTGAGGCTGCAGCAAGCAGTAAACCCTGATGCGGTCACTTGTTACAAGCAATATCATCCACATATCAACTTCATGCCAATGAGTCCCAAGTTTCATCAATATCACCTGCACATAACAAGGGCTAAGATAAAAATACCATCCAAATCCACACAGTTCTCTTCTCAAGCAAGAAGTGAGTAGAAAACAGACTATTGGCGCCTTTAATAAATCAATTGGAGAGTTACCTTCATGATATAGTGCTCTCTGCTTATATTTCAGTTGCAATCTCATAATGTTCTTTTCCATGCAGTGCCGAGCCAGCCATGTCCTGGTGCCAAAGTAGTCCTGTGAAAACAACCAATTACAGCAACGATTTTACCACATCAAGAACCTACGTGTATCATGTATGGACTTTAAAAACATTGTAAACACGTACCGTGAGCTCGGGCAGAGGCGTATGTGTGTGCCAGGAGATAAGCAGGGAGTACGCCCAACCTGTTGTGTTGTCCGGTTCTGAAGGAGCTGTTGCAGGAGTAGAGGTGTCCTTCGCGAAAGCTTTCTGCAAAAGCAAGCAAACTTTGTCATGGCAGTGCTATGAGTATATGAAATGGCCAAAGTGAAGTAAAGGCTGGTGTTCTTTCTTACATTAATACTCAAGGTAGTAGTAGCATCCCGCAGCTTTCTGCTCAGTATCCTTCATAGAACCAATCTTGTTAATCCGTGGCCTGTAGGTTGTCGGATCCGTCCTAAATGTGACATCTAGATGCTGTGGGGGTAGAAAGGGGTTATATTCATCAATTGATCATTTCATCCTACAAAAGATACAGTACCAGTAGTCTAAGGGAGGGAGGAGGAAGGATATATCGAACTTACTGACAGAAAACGGTTCATTCCAGAAGCCAGGGATTCTGGTGCACTTGCAGTACAGTCAACTGAAGGTTTACCCTCAAATACTAGAACCTTGTCGGCAAGGTAGGCTGCCATAATGAAATCATGCTCGACAATGAAAGCTGTTTTCTTTTGGTGAAGGATAAACCTTTTTATCACCTTTGCTGCAAGAAGGCGTTGTTCTGAATCGAGATGAGAACTTGGTTCATCTATGAGGTAAATATCAGCTGGCTGCGGACAAAAAAGTAGGAATTGGTAAAGAAGACGATGCTTAGTGAAATCGATCATTAAATGAAAAAGGAAGCACGTACTGAGATATGTTACTGTTTAATGCATCTTTATTTTTGGAAATATGTTTTATTAAAAATGGATAGCTTAAGCTACAAACGTAGATCCGTGAATGATGAGCAATCGATGGAAAACCTCCGGGGAATACCACTCTATGCATTTTCATGTTTGACCATCGCTGCAGGGGTATATATATCTTTTCTAGTGTTTCCTTGGGGAAGTTGTAATAATAGCTGTCAGTTTCACTTTTTGCTGCTTGCAAAACCTCACGCCATTCTAATAAGAATTCAAAACAAGCATGCCTCACATATATGCTTGACAACAGTATGCTTCAGTAGTTTTGTGCTTTGAAAGTCACATAGCACTACCATGACTCATTCAAAATAATCAAGAAAAACTAATCAGAGCAATCCACCAAAAAAACAATCTTACATGACAGGCAGGGCAAATTTACATGTCATCTCATTTTTTCGCTAAATATAAAAATCGATTTCCTAAGAGGAAATTTCAACTTCATTAAAAATGAAATAGGCACCCTACTAGGCTGTAATGGTAACTAAATCATCAGATATTTGACCAGTATGAGTTGACTGCATCACACATGCATGTTTTATCAAAACGAATGATTTTGCTTCTAAAGTTACAAATATTTAAAAAACCAAAAAAAAAGGTACAATTGGTACTCCGTCCAACGGTACTAACAGGTAATTTTTCATTTTCGAAGCATATGGAAAAGCCTGTGCATGCAGAAAAGATAGATTGGTGCAACTGATAACTGAGGCAAAAAGATAAAGAGTCAGGTTCTGGAAGATTGCAGAAGGCAGACCCCAGCATTGGAATTGAGGTTTCATGAACACATTTTTTTATGAGTTACACAACATGAAAACACATGCATTGTTTAAAATCTCTGAAAGTGTTAATTCTAATATGACTTCTCTTCCAGCAATAATATCTTATGGGAAAGAACTGCAGGGGTGTGTATCTAAACCTACCTTTCCGAGGCAAACACAGAGTTTGACCCTTTGCAGCTCTCCACCAGAAATATTTGCAACCTGCCTGTCCATGAGTTCCTCAATTTTCAGCGGTTTCATGACATCAGATTTGAACTGAGCTTGTGTGCATGATCCAGGTATTTTCTCCTCTAGAAGGTCCCTCACTGTAGAGTTATATTTTGAGACCAATTCCTGACGCTTGTATGAGACAGTATATGCGGGCATGTCAACTTGCTCATCACTTACTTTGTCTGGTTTCACTTCCCCTGCCTGATAATAAAAACAGAAAAGATAAGTGATGAGAGTAATAAGAAAATTAGACCTCTAGGTGTCTGCCAAGCATATTTGAGGGAAATAGGTTATACCAGCATACGAATAAATGTTGTCTTCCCGGTGCCATTCTCACCAAGCATCACAATTATCTGGGAATCATTAAAGCTGCCTTCGGTGACTGACAGCTTGAAGCCCCGAACTGTTTTCACCATGGTAGGATACTTGTAGCATTGGTAAGTCTGCCCCTATGATCTCCTCAGTAGACTCAGTAACCTAAGCAGGAAAACAGCATTGTCTTAGATACAGAGCATTTATCAAGTACAAAATTGGGGCTCAAAAGAGGAAGTGTTGGGACTTACTCTAAATGTGAGTTTCTCCTCACGGAAACGCATATTTTCTGTCGGGATAAAGCCATTTAGGAAATGGTTAATTCCTTCTCTGACCGAAGAGGGTAAAGTAACAACACCATATGCTCCTGGAGTTCCATAAAGACAGCATATGTAGTCTGATAAGTAGTCAAGAATGCTAAGATCATGCTCCACAACAATTACGTAGCTGCAAAATACAAGAAAACTCTCTCTTAGCTGCAGAATGCATAAATCAAATGTTAGGAGTGTCTTATATTTTGTGGGATGTATGTCCTCTTTACTTTTTGGGTTGTACCAAGGAACGGATAACTTGTGCAGCTTTCAGCCTTTGTTTCACATCAAGATAGCAGGATGGCTCATCAAATATATAAACATCCGCTTCCTTCATAGCACGAGCAGCAATTGCAAATCTCTGGAGCTCACCGCCAGATAGATCTGAGACATCTCGTTCAAGAACTTGATTCAATTCAAGGATATCACATAATGTGTCCTTCACTTGTCTCTCATCTGCCGCATTGAGATAGTCCCCAACCTTCCCTTTAACAGATTTTCGAATATTATCAACGTACTGAGGTTTCATAGTTACCTGAAACCAAGCATCATAGACCATTAGATATAACACATAACACAGCTTCATATGAAGATTACAATATACAACTACCAATAAGCTGCAATACACACAAAAAGAAGCATTAAATGTCCTTGAATTTCGAACGGCTAATATATGGGCAACTATGCTAATACTATATCCCAAAATTATGTTTAGAAAAACTATTTGGGGTTCACTGTGGATAAAAATATTAATCATGATTATCTGATCACTTGATTTGGCGGGTGTGCTGGCTAAGAAAAAAGACTACAATGAAGACTAGAAATGAACATGCATGAGTCAGTTATCCTAAAAATGAGAACTCTCCTAGAGTCGAGGCTGATAACCCAGCTTCAAGAGTCACTTCTACCTTGAGTAACTGTTATCCCTCACATAAAACATATCATATATTCTAGAACTATAAGTTACATTAGCATATCTCCTATTTTCTCTTAAGATCATATACGCACAATTCATTCGAAATAAACCAAACAAAAGTATGGTAGAAACGAAATCTTGGTGGTGTTAGTCAAATCAATAAGTTTCTTACGATGAAATATTGACAATAGGGGAAGTGATAATGTGGACATTCAAGACAACATAGTACACTGGCAAGTAATATTAACATAGTACAATGGGAAGTGATATTATTTTATAAGCTGCATTAATCAACTATTGTAGGAGTACCTTCATTTTTCCTTCCAGTAAATGAGTGAAGTATTTCTGAAGTCCAGATCCACGGAAATACTTCAAAATTTCATCCGCACTTGGGGTCTCCTGCAAAGGTTGTGAACAGTATCATAATATATATGTCATCGGCACAATAATGGATAACAAACATAACTTGGTGTCGCTTACTGTGAAGTTACCAAGTTGGGTTTAAAAATCCCAGCCAATATTTGAAGTGCAGTTGATTTCCCAATACCATTTGTCCCCAACAAGCCCAAAACTTGCCCAGGTCTTGGACCAGGAAGCCTACAAAAGATAATGAAGATAGGTATATAAGTCAGTAGGTACCAACAAAAGCTCAGGTAGACAACAGTCATTAGCTAAACCTACAATAATGGCAAAAGAAAACTCTTAACATAACTTAAGAACATTATGGGGGATTGAATATCACCGACATGAGGAATATTTGTGTACCTGTGAAGCTTGAAGGAATTTGGTCCATACCGATGTGTTGTCTCCTTGTCAAGGCTACTTGGCAAGTTGATAATTTGGATAGCATTAAAGGGGCAAACCTGCATGAGCAACAACAAGAGAGAAGGCTATTAAGACTTTGCACATTAGGACAGATCATACCCAGAGACAACCCAAAAGGAAAAGTAGGCAGACCTTCACACAAATAGCGCATCCGATGCATAGATCCTCTGAAATTAGAGAAACTTTAGACGATGGAGTAACTTCTATGCAGTGGCGCCCTGTAAATGTGTGTAAAGAATCAGAAGTCACTCTTTAACATCAACAAGGGCAAACTGAAGTGATCACTCTATTACATACATACTCAGTCTCTATTTCGTGACACTTTAAACCAAATGATAAATTTATAAACTGTTCTCGAATGGAGAGAAACTTTGTGTAATTATTTTTAAAATCAGTATAGGATGATGACAAATTCGCAATGAAACAGATATGGAGTGAAGGAGTTTATATTGGGTTAATGCCTAATGGTCTATTTGGCAAATTGGACGAGTCTTGTGCAGACTTGGGGGTGAAGAGAGTACTAGCTCCTTTCAACAATTTTCGAACCTTTCAAGAACAACACATAATGTTTAACCGATTGAAAACCAAACACATATCGTTCGATAATCGATACGGACATATGGTCTATGACTGGAGGCGACCTCTGTCTTTTTTCGTCCTGATACCGACATATATATATATTTGCTCATGATGGCAGAGACGTACGTACACAAACCCTAACGAAATCTGCACTACCAAGATCTCCTAATCATGCATGCAGTAATCCAGAACTGCTAGGATGCAGCAATCCCGTACGTACCGGTGGCGTTGACGGGGCAGCGCTTGCGGCACTGCTGGCCGCACTTGCTGGGCCGGCACCGGTCCTCCGCCACCACCGCGATCCGGCTCGACCGCCCCGACATCGTGCCTGGTCTTCACCGGCAAGCGGCGCGCCACAACCTCGACTCGATCTGCCCGCGCGCAGAATTTCGGGAATCCGCCTGTTCGCAACGAAATCGCGACCTGGTGAGGGAGGGGAATCGAATTGGACTGCGCGATGGCGTGAGGACGAAGGCGGCGGAATTTTGTAGGAAACGGCTGCGCTATGCCGTGGGTTCCAAGTTTGATTCGATACGGATTGAGTGGTGGGCCAGCCAGCCCACATCACGTTTTTTAACCTATTTTTTTCCGTCTCCTAGCTATGCCTCGATTTATTTAGCCGAATATAATTTGTGTTGACATTCGCTACAAAGGAGAGTTACGCCCTCCGTTGAATTTATCGGAAATATATATATTATGTAAAAGAGGATTCTATTCTTTAGCAATGATTTACACCCTATCTATGTCTTTTTTGATTCGCGGGATTTTTAAAATACAACAAGCGACAAAAAACCAGACTGTAGAGTAGGACCGAATCATATCGATGTTTTTCTTATCATATCCTCTCCCACATATATTTTTGGATTCTAACATACTAGCTGGCATGTACGTGCAACGCACGTCTTCACGACCCATCCATGTGATAAAAAGACTCACAAGTTTAAGAACAATTCCTTACTTTCCTATCATTAATTAAGGATTGACGTGCTCCAACGCACGTAAATAGAAGGGAAAAAAATTTATGAGTTGATTTTTTATTCAGGTGCACCAAGTTCTCGTTGGAATATCAGGCGCACCAAAGTTCTCGTTGCAAAGTCAGGAGCGCCGGATTAAATTGATGATATACGCAATGAAGTAGCTTTTCGACGGTACATATTGTTGGTGTGATTCCTAGAATATTAAGAAAAAGTTAGCCAGGGAAAAAACTGCATAATGGCAATAATATGGTGCATATCCTAATAGAGTGGGATATATGTTTGATTACATCCCTCCCAGCGATAAAATTTATTTTATATAGATGAAAGCGCTCATATATTCAGGAGGTTAACGATTTCCATTCTTTTACAAGCACGCTACTTACGAGTCCCTGATTCTTTGGCTAATCGAGCTACCTTGTGAGCTATGTTGTTGAACGCTCTTTCGGGCATGGGATTTTGCAGTTGGAGGCTAGCGATCTGGTCCACTTGAAGCCCTCGAATATACTCCAGTGTTTGCCTGTTCGCCTTCAGAACGGCATTGTAACAGTCAGAAACAATCAGAAACAGTAGAACAGGTTGATGGGTATCACGATGTCGGATAACTTCAGCTTCCACGATGTTGCTGCACTTGTTGATGGGCATGCAGTCTGCCATTATCAGGCTCCTCTTGTCGATTCCTTCGACTAAGACGGACATAGCTGATTGTCGGCGCTTCGTCGGCGCAGACGCCTGAGACAACCATGGCGAGAGGCTTGATCGGAGGCAGCCACCGAGGAGCGTGCACGTATATGCGGATGCACGACCGATTGGAGGGAGACGTAGACGGATCGTGGCGGCGACCGGCCGTGCGGCGGTGGCGGCGACGGGCGCTGATTGTTTATTTTTTTTAGCGGGAGCGTGACGGACGTTCCGTCTGGAGAGGAGAATAAAAGAAACCAAACGAAACGGTGGCAATTTGGTTGTATTATGTGGTTTGGTGGGAGGGCAAAATCGTCCAAAACGGACAATGTTGAGTTGTCAAACATTGGAATGATCTGTGCTGTTTGATCGGATGTTGAACGGTCCAGATTTAAAGTATCTATAGACAACAAGTTTGCTCTTTTAATAGTAAGTATAGATAATAACTGGTTGCGGTTTGAATGTGGATATATCCTCTCCATCTGCTGCCCGGAGGACGACCTTGCTTTTGCTCAATCTCACCGGCCTTGGGAGCAACGCGACACCTTTCGCCAGGAGATCTTCTATGTAGTGATAGATGGGAAATCTTTGCCACGCGGGTGAGCCTACGGTGGCTATTCTCTTCGCTGGCCAAACATTCTTCAACCTTGAGGCATCAAGCCATTGCAGAGGACATGTTGCTCGGTAGCCACGGTCGCGTCCCATGGCATCCTCGATGTCCCAAGTGGCGCTCTTCCCCGGTGACGGTGAGGTGGATCTCATACGCCCTCAAGGACTTGATTGCAATTCTGAAACTAAGGATGAGATCTGTCGAGGTGTGCCTCGGCAAGTCCATGGTTGCTATACCTAGGGTTGATTGTGTGGTAGAGAACGCGTAGTATCGGTGAAATCGACGGCTGACAAGCTGGATTTACCCAGGTTCAGGGCCCTCGAGTGAGGTAAAACCCCTACTTCCTGCCTGTCTGTATTTATCGTATGAATATGAGGGTTACAAGGGTTCGGCGAGTTGCTGATCTCGTCGAGGTTTTGGTGGCTATGGATTGCTCCTTCTTGATTGCTCACCCTCCCAGCCTTTATATAGGAGGCTGGGTCTCAGGAAACATAACCAACCAAGATTACATATTATGGAAAGTCTTAACCGACTATGATTTAATCTAACTTGGGAAGTACTCTTCGTCTTGGGCTCCCTTCACGGGCTTCGATTAGTCCTTGGGCTTCTTTGATCATCACGTGCACCAGGTACCTTCATGCTGGGGTACCCGCAGAGTATAACCTCGTCATTAGCCCCCGAGTACTTGCTTGACTCGAAGAATCGAGCATGTGATCCCTTCATCGTGCACGTCATAGTCTTCTGCTTTTGTACTTCTGATCCGATATAATTCTTCTAGCTTTAATTTGTTTCGATTGTATGTGTATGCAAGTCAAGGGATATTGACATAGTAGGCCTGATTCACTCGAAAATCGAGTTCAGTTAACTGCTCATTTAGGCAAAACCTTACTAGTCTCTGATGATCCCGAAGAGCAAGTCTTGATGCCTGCACAAATAAACGGGATTTAGGTTGAGACTCCAAGTGCAGAGTGTATAGTAAGTGGAAGACAGTTTTCCCCACGAGGGGTGACTCGAGGGTTTAATATCGAACTCTCGGGGAATCTGAAGTGGTAGATTTATCTTCTTATCCTTCTTTTGGTTACCTACAAAACAAGGTTAGATGTTTTGGTCCTCAACCTCACCTGTGGTTGTCAAGCACAAGGTGTAAGAATGATATCAGGATAGTTATGCAATGCAAACAAGAAATAAATATGCAATGATGGTGGATGCAATGATAAATGATATTTTTGGGTTTTTGAATGATGTATGCAAGATGAAAAGTATTTTTGTATTTTCGGATTTAATGATGGCTGAAAATAGAAAAGTGGTATATGGTGTTGGAAAGGTGTTTCTTATGATTAAAAATGGACTGGGGTTCATGGTTTCACAAATGCACTCTCTCTTTATAAAGTGGTAGACAATGGAACACACAAGTTAACATATGAGATTGCAACACAGGGTTTGATAACAAGTTACTTAGATATATGGGCATCACGTCCTAACATAGAGATCTTTTGGTTATTAACCTCTCTTATACTCCACCAAGATGCGAACTAAATCATAACACCTCAGTAATTAAGATAACTCAGAGTATAGCATTAAGTATCATGACATGAAGTGAAAATAAGAACATGCTAGATCTAGTCATGGAGTAGTGGCAATGGTCACGCCCACATCCCCGGTAGCATGGTATTTTAGTTTATCCCTAGTGAGGTAACAAAGTAAGGTAAAGATACCAAAGTGGATCGCAGAACTTTCTCTCACGTTCACTGCACTAGCCACCCCCCGTTACTCCAACTAATGCACACGTTCCCCCACACACGCTCTCATAAACATGCTTGATCAAAACAAGTAGACAAGAACGGGGTACATAATATGCATCTATACTCATAACTGAAACAAACATTGCAATCTCAAACATATATTAACTCATAAAGATCCACCACAAAGGTATTACAACGGTGACCGTAATCATGTTCAGCAGCTCATACGGTGCTAATTAGTGAAGCTCAAGAGAGGAGAGATACATAAGTTACTTCCACAAACCCATAGTCCAGAGGTGGACTACTCCCTCTTCATCATGGAGACGGTGGAGAAGTCGATGGAGAAGATGGAGACCACGCCGGCAGCGCCCCGCCGGAGTTTTCCCCCTCCAATCTGCAGCTCCTGATCTCCGTTTCGGTGTTTCTGTGTTTGTGCGGCGCTCCTTCCAGAGAACGTCGGGGGACCTTTTTTATAGGCGTTTTTAGGTCAAGACGAAGGCGGTGGAGCGAAGATCGACGGCAACGGAGCCACGAGGCCCAAACGGGTGGGTCCCACGCGGCCACAGTACCTGGCCGCGTGGGCCACCGTTTGGCCCTCGGGCCTCCGTTTGTTCGCTTCCTTTTTCCGTAGTCCTTCTTCCTTCCAAATATTGACGCCCGTAAATTTCCAGGTGATTTCGTTGACGTTTGGGTCCCTGAAACATTAAAATACAAAACTAGGGTTTTCTGCCTGTGCAGGGTTAATTCCATAAAAATAGGAAATATAAGATATTCCCAAAATCATGATAAAACATTGATATAACCCTTATATGATGCAAATATGATTGGAATATAAGCAATTAAAGTGCAAAGTTCATGTATGCATTTTACATGCATCAACATCCCCAAGCTTAATCCATGCTCGTCCTCGAGTATGAAGATGATAAAACTAACATGGACTTTGCAATTTAATACTTAACAATGGATATCAAAGATGATTACTATTGCTACATATAGTCAAATGATTCATTCTTCAAAGGAGTAGCAATATGCAAATAGTTTATGAAGTGATATCAAGTATTCAAGACAAGGATGTTCATTGATAGTTCACAAAGTGTAACATGTAGCAAGTAATATGGAACACATGTATGCATAATGATAAGTAGAACATCCTACAATGGTCATAGAGTGTAGATGAAAATCTGAATATGATAGGTGTACACTTTGGAAAGATGTATATGTGAGTAGAGGTAAAGCATGCATAAGTTTCATCCAACTTCCAAACTCTTCTACTTAAGTTAATGATTGCAATAAGGTATTCATTGGTGTCAAGCTCTCATTGCCCCTATCATAGCATCTTGAATGATTAAGGTTAAAGTGAAAGCAAATATGAGTAGTGTGCTTGATAAAGTAAAGGTTGGATGTCTCATGCCCCTTGAATACAAGTACTACACCATGTTACTCAACTTAGGAAACAAAGCAAGTTCAATTATATATCATTGTAAGTAATAATAGTATCATCAAGAGCGTCAACTGGGGTACCTCTTGTCCCAGATATGGAACAAGCCCATATCAAAATGACAAGACAAACAAACAAAATGAACAATCTCAACACCCTTTTTATTTACCATTTGGAATAGTTTTTTATTGCAAGGTGTATCACAGAAGGTTCACCATAGTATGTAAGTAAATTTCCACCATGAATGATGCATGGCTTAGATTAGCGGCCCAGGCGTCTCTCTAACCATTTATACAAACTCATTTAAACTACTTCATTTCCACTCATTTCACATGATAGCATCCATAACAAAAGTACATGATATCAACTAAATGAGATGAAGAGCATGTTGAAAGCTTGCATGTGACAGCACATATGGGCTAACTCCAACCCGAACATTATCAAGCCACTACATCATAATCTTAATCACAATGGGTCATGTTTTATTATGCAAATAGAAAATTGTGCATCAAGTTCGTGAGAGCTATATAACCAATTTTTTCCATTGCAATCAATAACATAAACATTTTCATTCAGAGGTAAGATAACACAAAACATGTTAAACATACTCGGAATAGCATAAAGCCAATAGGTAGATATGGTGGACTCACTGGAATAACTTTGGTTGAAGGTGTTGGAAACAAGTTTTTGCTTGTTGGAGTTTTTGGGCTAGCAAAAGGGAGAAAGTTGACCATCTAGATGCATGCATGAGTGTCCATAGAACTAACTAATCCATGTTAAACCAAGTGAAATAACAATCAGCACCAAAACATGAATAAGTGATAGCTCTACAAAAAGAATTTGCAAACTATTACTCATAAACAAGCTCATGAATCATGCAACTATATGTATCATTAAAAATCAAGTCAAACATCCCTTTTCCCAATCTTATAAAAGCATCCAACATATTTCAACCCATATTTCCAGTAGCTCTCTCATATATAATTGATAGTGTGGTGGTCTCTCAAGACTCAAACAAAAACAAAAACGACGCTCCAAGTTTATGCGATAAAGTGTTTCGATCGAAAAACAGAAGTTGGACGTGTGCAAACCGAGAGTGTGTAGGTCCAGTGGGGTTGTCTTCACATCCCCAAGCTTATGGTCTTCACCATCCTTGGATAGCTCTTGGTGCATCTCCTCCAATCCCTGTGAAAAAACTTCAAAACACCGTTTCTCCCATCTCTTTTCTGTGGGGTGCATTAATAGTGATAAACAAATAGGTTCCTTGCTGCATATAATCCTTGAACAAAAATTCATATGAATGTCCAGAAAGTATAATGTTGTATGCCTACTCATAAACTCAATTGGATCAAAAAGATTCAACTTAAAAGCTCAAAGCATGCATCAAACAAAATGGGACAGAATCTGTCCAGAAAAACAGCAGCAGCAAAACGTATTTTTCTACCCTACCAAACTTTCTCGAAAAATTCCGAAAAAATTCATGCATACAGAGGATGAAAAGTTGCAACTACAGTTCAAATATGAGCTCATTCGGAGTTACAGAATAAGAATTAAAAATCATACCGTGCACTGACTCGTGCAGGAATAAAATCTCCGAACGCTATAAGCAACTTTTTCAAACCAAAAAGGGTAAAACTTGGCACTTTATTAAAAACTCCAGAACCTAACTAGACACAAAATCTCTTGTTACAGCAAGAGGACACAAAGAAAAATCACACAAAAATAACCGGGTTGCCTCCCGCAAAGCGCTTTCTTTATAGCCATATAGCTAGGCTTCTTACTTGTTGTTTTATTGTGGACGAAGCTCATGAGGGAGCTTGAACTTTGGTGGTTCCCTCTTCCTTGGAAAGTGTTCCATGCACTTCTTGTGTGGAAACTGAAACTTTACATTCCCTTCCTTTGAATCAATGATAGCACCTGTGGTACGAAGAAAAGGTCTTCCAAGAATAATAGGACTAGAGGTTTTATTCCCCATATCCATGATTAGAAAATCCACAGGCACAAAAGTCATATGTAACTCTACCATAACATCACTTACTTTTCCCAAAGCATGTTTAATAGAGTCATCAGCAAGTGCTAGTTCAATAGAGCATTTTTCAAGATTTTTCAATTCAAGCACTTCATATAGTTCTTTAGATAAAACAGAGACACTAGATCCTAGATCAAGTATGGCATGGTGTGTCTCTTTTCCAATAGTTACTAGTACCTTAGGTATCCACATATCCCCAAGCTTAGGTGGTATCATAGCCTCTTGGTTGTACCTAGCAATCTTTTCTTTCAAGACATGATTAGCAATATAAGAACCAAAACCTGCTTGGTTAGTGTTGATGGAAGGATCACTTGCAAATTTTTGTAAGATAGATATTAATTCATGCAAGCTACAATTTTCTAAGTCAAGCAAAGGATCCTTGACTTCATTAAGCATTTTAACTTCCTCAACTTCAACCTCTTTCATTACCCCAATAGATTCTTTAGCAACTCTCTCTTGCTCATGAATGTGTTCCCAAGACTTATTGATAACCTCTTGGCAATATTTTATTGTTTCCTCATGTTTTTGGGCTGTAATGATGCTCTTTAATGATGAGACTTCCTTAGTAAGCTGATCTACCCTTTCAAACAAAGCATCTTGTTTTTCAAACTTAGAGATAAATTCCTTATTAAGCTCTTTTTGGGTAGATATAAAAGATCTAATGGTGTTTTCCAAGTCACTAGAAACATTACCACTAGAAGCATATTTATTTGGCACATATGGGGGTTTATTATAAGAGTTATAATTGTTGTTACCATACCCATTATTACCATAGTTCCTAATGAAGTTGACATCAATATTTTCAGAATTGTTTCCAACTAGTTCTTGCAAAGGAACATTTTCAACACTAGGTTTATTAAGCAAAGCAAGAATAGTATCCATTTTAGATGACAAATCATTAGTTTCTTCAATAGAGTTCACTTTCTTAGAAGGATTAGGTGCCCTATCAGTATGCCATTGACTATAGTTTTGTAAAATGCTTTCCAATATATTTTTAGCTTCTACTATAGTCTTACTCATAAAAGCACCTCCAGCAGCAGAATCAAGTATGTTTCTAGACATGTAGTTTAAACCATTGTAGAAAGAGTGTAATATGGTCCATTCATTAACTCCATGTGAGGGACAAGTTCTAAGCATAAGTTTTATCCTATCCCAAGCCATAGCAACATGTTCATTTTCATTTTGCCTAAAAGAAAGGATGTTGTTTCTATTTTGCAAAATTTTAACAGGGGGATAATATTTCTTAATGAAAGCTTCTTTTAGATCATCCCAAGAATTAATACTACCAGATGGCAAGGAATGCAACCACTCTTTAGCTTTTCCTCTAAGTGAAAAAGGAAATAACTTCAGTTTTAGGATATCACTTTCCACATTTTTAAACTTTTGCATGTCACATATTTCAACAAAGTCATGAAGATGCATAGAGGCATCCTCCATAGCACTACCACCAAATTGTTCCCTAGTTATCAAGTTCAACAAACTAGGACTTACTTCATAACTCTCAGCATTTATCTTAGGTGTGGCAATAGCTCTCGTGATAAATTGATCATTAGGAGTGTTTGTGTAGTCACACACTTAGTTCTTTCTCCCATTTTAGCAAGTTTTTTTTGGTATTTTTAATTTTTTATGCAAAACTGAAATAAATATGATATGATATGCAATGACACTAACAAAACAAATAAATTGCTTTGTAAGTAAAGATGGATAAGATGGTGCTCACGTAGGTGCAACCTCCCCAAGCTTAGGTGTTAGCACAAGTTGGTGACGTTGACTTTGTTGTGAGATGAATGCGATGATGCACACCCTTGGATAAATCTCTCAGCTACGATTCCCCGGCAACGGCGCCAGAAAACGTCTTGATGATCCCGAAGAGCAAGTCTTGATGCCTGCACAAATAAACGGGATTAGGTTGAGACTCCAAGTGCAGAGTGTATAGTAAGTGGAAGACAGTTTTCCCCACGAGGGGTGACTCGAGGGTTTAATATCGAACTCTCGGGGAATCTGAAGTGGTAGATTTATCTTCTTATCCTTCTTTTGGTTACCTACAAAACAAGGTTAGATGTTTTGGTCCTCAACCTCACCTGTGGTTGTCAAGCACAAGGTGTAAGAATGATATCAGGATAGTTATGCAATGCAAACAAGAAATAAATATGCAATGATGGTGGATGCAATGATAAATGATATTTTTGGGTTTTTGAATGATGTATGCAAGATGAAAAGTATTTTTGTATTTTCGGATTTAATGATGGCTGAAAATAGAAAAGTGGTATATGGTGTTGGAAAGGTGTTTCTTATGATTAAAAATGGACTGGGGTTCATGGTTTCACAAATGCACTCTCTCTTTATAAAGTGGTAGACAATGGAACACACAAGTTAACATATGAGATTGCAACACAGGGTTTGATAACAAGTTACTTAGATATATGGGCATCACGTCCTAACATAGAGATCTTTTGGTTATTAACCTCTCTTATACTCCACCAAGATGCGAACTAAATCATAACACCTCAGTAATTAAGATAACTCAGAGTATAGCATTAAGTATCATGACATGAAGTGAAAATAAGAACATGCTAGATCTAGTCATGGAGTAGTGGCAATGGTCACGCCCACATCCCCGGTAGCATGGTATTTTAGTTTATCCCTAGTGAGGTAACAAAGTAAGGTAAAGATACCAAAGTGGATCGCAGAACTTTCTCTCACGTTCACTGCACTAGCCACCCCCCGTTACTCCAACTAATGCACACGTTCCCCCACACACGCTCTCATAAACATGCTTGATCAAAACAAGTAGACAAGAACGGGGTACATAATATGCATCTATACTCATAACTGAAACAAACATTGCAATCTCAAACATATATTAACTCATAAAGATCCACCACAAAGGTATTACAACGGTGACCGTAATCATGTTCAGCAGCTCATACGGTGCTAATTAGTGAAGCTCAAGAGAGGAGAGATACATAAGTTACTTCCACAAACCCATAGTCCAGAGGTGGACTACTCCCTCTTCATCATGGAGACGGTGGAGAAGTCGATGGAGAAGATGGAGACCACGCCGGCAGCGCCCCGCCGGAGTTTTCCCCCTCCAATCTGCAGCTCCTGATCTCCGTTTCGGTGTTTCTGTGTTTGTGCGGCGCTCCTTCCAGAGAACGTCGGGGGACCTTTTTTATAGGCGTTTTTAGGTCAAGACGAATGCGGTGGAGCGAAGATCGACGGCAACGGAGCCACGAGGCCAAACGGGTGGGTCCCACGCGGCCAGTACCTGGCCGCGTGGGCCACCCGTTTGGCCCTCGGGCCTCCGTTTGTTCGCTTCCTTTTTCCGTAGTCCTTCTTCCTTCCAAATATTGACGCCCGTAAATTTCCAGGTGATTTCGTTGACGTTTGGGTCCCTGAAACATTAAAATACAAAACTAGGGTTTTCTGCCTGTGCAGGGTTAATTCCATAAAAATAGGAAATATGATATTCCCAAAATCATGATAAAACATTGATATAACCCTTATATGATGCAAATATGATTGGAATATAAGCAATTAAAGTGCAAAGTTCATGTATGCATTTTACATGCATCAGTCTCTAGTCAGACTCGAGTCCCTGGACCTGAGCCTGGATGCAGTCGAAGCTTTTGCCTAGGGATATTGACATAGTAGGCCTGATTCACTCGAAAATCGAGCTCAGTTAACCGCATATTCGGGCGAAACCATACTAGCCTTCAATCAAATTCGAGTCCCGGACTCGAACCTGGAACACTTTTGAAACTTTTGCCTAGGGATATTGACATAGTAGGCCTGATTCACTCGAAAATCGAGCTCAGTTAGCGCACATTTGGGTGAAACCATACTAGCCTTCAATCAAATTCGAGTCCCCGGACTCGAACTTGGAACACTTTTGAAAACTTTTGCCTAGGGATATTGACATAGTAGGCCTGATTCACTCAAAAATCGAGCTCAGTTAACCGCACATTCGGGCGAAACCATACTAGCCTTCAATCAGGTTCGAGTCCCCGGACTCGAAGCTGGAACATACTGGACAGACTCGACTCAGGCCGTTGTAGGTCTTACTGATTCGTTCTGCAGTTTAACTTTTGATACCTAACGCGTCCGTCAGGATTTTCATCATGTCTGTTGACACAGAAAATTTCAAGGGAAAACACTGTTGGAGCGTCCTCGGCCCAGCTCGATTGCTCGGCGGGTCTTACCTTTGCATTTGCGTATGCAGCATCCGAAACATCTGCGATTGGCATAGTCGGGAATTTATGAAGTATGATTCTTTGATTTGTGAAGTACTTAATGCATTTAATCGAGTCTGTAGTCGAGTGAATTTCTTACCTTGTTTTGAAATCTATGGGAGCGCGACAGCGCTCCCATGGGAGTAGCCCCGAGATTATGCTTTATTTTGTTTGAAGTAGAGGATAATCTCAAGAATTTTGCTTCTTTTGGATCAATCACAGAAATTTTTGATATGCTCCCATGGGAGTACTTTTGCCAGTCGAATCCTTTTGTCGATTGTAGTCTTGAATTTTGTATCGATTGTAGTCTTGAATTCTTTACTCGAATGTGTATGCTATGACGTCATTCGTGACATCTTAGGCGTGCGCTCGCCATTTTGACAAGACGTGTCTATGTGGGCCCAATGTTCAGAGTTTTGACCGCAGAGGACGTCGTTTCAGTTCTGATTTGACCGGACGTGGCGTATTTTTTGCCGCGCCATCATAACCTCCTAGGATTTTGCGCGTAGTGGGCGGCGTGGGACACGACGGTTGCTCTCTGTGTTCGCCACGTGTACGGCCAGATGCTATGCGTTTTTGTATGGACGGTTACGATGGAGTTTTGCGTGGTGCGGTAAATAGCGGTTTCCGCGCAAGATTATGATTTACTTGCCATTTGCTTTCCTCCGCTCGTCTTCTTCCTCGCGCACCGCCCACCATTGCTCTGCTCTCCAAGCTCCTTGCTCTCCACTCCGTTTGTGATGGCGCCCAAGAAGAGCAAGCGTGATGCGGCCGCGGCTTCATCCGCTGCTGACACGGCGGGCAAGGGGAAGGATCCGGCGGTGGCGAGCGGACCTACTGAGACTCTGCTGAAGATCCCCGGTGACTGGACCAGGTCATGCATCACCGAAGACACTCTCTCTGACTATCGTCAGAAAGGTTGGCTGCCCCTTCTGATCAGTTGGCCGCACGTGCCCCTGGCTTGGAGGTACGTCCTGACCCGCGCCGGCGAGCGCGTGTGTTTTGCTGAGTTTCTCCCTCGAGGTTTTGCTCTCCCTCTCCATGACTTTGTGCGGGGGCTGCTGTACGCCTATTGCGTACAGCTCCATGATCTCACCCCAAACAGCATTATGCACATCACCTGCTTCATGGCGTTCTGCGGGTGCTTTTTGGGGGTGTCTCCAGCTGGGCTCTGTGGAAGACATCTTCACAGCGCGCCACAACTGCCGTGGCAATCGTCCGTGCCCGGTAGGCGGGTTTGCTGTCCAAGTGCGAAACAACTCGCACTACTTTAGTTTGAAGGCAGTCGACTCCGCCCAGGGCTGGAGGACCAAGTGGTTCTACGTGCCAGTCGACCAGGTGATACTTCCAGCCTTTTCGACTGAGAAGCCACTGATTACCCCCAAGAGCAGGGGATCACTATAGCACCTCTCAATGTGGAAGTAAGGTATCGATCCGCAGGAGCAAGAAGCAAAAGTTATCTATTCCCTACAACTAAAGTGTCACAAGTTTTAGTTGATTATGCACTAAACTAGTTCAAGGAGCAAGGTGGTTGATTTGATGAATGAAAGTAACCAAGCAAGAATGTAAAAGTGTCCCAACCCTCTTCAATGCTAGAGGACAAGACAAAGGTTTTCTCTTATAGGAACAATGGACATGGGTTCATGGGTTCACTTAATCCTCTCTCTCTCATCTATGGTGATTATCATGTTATAGATAAAGTACACATAATTGTCATGTTTAATGGTAACTTTTATAACGGTTATATGTCCTAAAACACATAGTTGAAAGAAGTACTCATTTGTGTTGCTAGGTCACCCTCGTAAGGCTAGCGTGGTTGCTCTCACTCCACATCATACTCTTTCTTTTACCCCCAGATAAAGGATGTTGGGCGGTACTGTGTCACTCAATACCTATGCCGTGTCACATCGGCCATCCCGTACCCACATACATCATACTTCAAAGTATGACAAATCACAAAAGCTCCAACACAACGGTAAATGCATAACAAATCATCTCACACCACAATATTCACCACAAAGGTATTACATAGATGACCGTAATCATGTTCAGCAGCTCATACGGTACTAATTAGTGAAGCTCAAGAGAGAGAAGAGATACAAAAGGTACCACCACAAACCCTAGTCCATGGGGTGGACTACTCCCCCTTCATCATGGTGATGATGGTGGAGAAGTTCTTGCTGTAGATGTTGACGATGAACACGCCGGAGGGGGGTGGAGCCTCCGGAGGCGATTCCGGCGGCGTTTCCCCCCTCCGATCTTCTCCGGCGGCAGCCTTTGTCTCTCTGTTTCGTGGTTTTGTGTTTCTCCGCCGCTCCTTCCAGAGAACGTCGGGGGACCTTTTTTATAGGCGTTTTTAGGTCAAAACTATGTCGGTGGAGCGAAGATCGACAGCAACGGAGCCACGAGGGCCAAACGAGTGGGCCCCATGCGGCCACAGTACCTGGCCGCGTGGGCCACCCCGTTTGGTCCTCGGACCTCCGTTTGTTTGCTTCCTTCGCCACAGGTCTTCTTCCTTCCAAATATTGACGCCGTAAATTTCCAGGTGATTCGTTGACGTTTGGGTCCCTGAAACATTAAAATAAGAAAACGGGGTTTTCTGCTGTGCAGAGTTAATTCCATAAAAATAGAAATCATTAAGATATTTCCAAAATCATGATAAAACATTGATATAACCCTTATATGATGCAAATATGATTGGAATATAAGCAATTAAAGTGCAAAGTTCATGTATGCATTTTACATGCATCAGCCACACAGAAGACGACAGCATGGGACACCCAATTTCCGCTGCTGAGGCGAAAGAAGCCTCTCCTCTGCTGAATGAGCTGAACAAGCTGCTGAAGACTGTTCCTGGTGTTCAGTTCATCAGTACATATATGAAGATGCGAGTGTGGCCCATGCGCCTTCGTGCCCACCCGATGTGGCAGTATGAGGGCCCACTCGACGCCAGCAGGATGAGTGCCGTGGAGTTGACAGACAAGGAGCTGGGTGCTCATGTGAGGAAGGTTACGAGTATCAAGGCTTCTGAGAAAATCGACTTCAACTTCGCGCACGTCCCCTACGGGCTAGACAAGGCTTTACCCGCGGTGAGTACTTCTTTTTGCTGCTTTTATGCTTTCACCATATGTCTTTGCGACTTCTTTGTTTATGCTCATATGAATATGAACTGTGCTTCTGTCATAGGGTCACTCGACTATTGCCTCTCTTCCTCCTCTACCCGAAGCTGGGCCTACTCTGGAGACGGCGGCGCAGGAGGATCCCAAGACATCCATTGTTGATCCTGCTTCCGCTCACTCGACTCCTCAGGATAATCTTGCAGGAGAAAAAGACGAGGAGGTGGAGCAAGTTGCGATGGATGCTGCAGTCGAGTCCGACGCTGAGGAGGTCACTCGCAAGGCTAAGCGCAGCGTTTGATTCTTACGGGGTCATCGAGTTCAGAGTCCAAGGAGGATGAGAAAGGGGACACTGGTAACTCGAGTACCCAATCTCCTTCTGCTGCTTCGAGTGGCGCCTCTCGTCTGGGCGTTTTTGTCCTTGGTAACGATCCCGATTCAGATGAAGAGGACGAGCCAAGGTTTGCCTTATGATCTGTTCCTTTCTTTGTTTTCCCTTTATGGTTTTTGTTTTTCGATTGACCGTGTCTTTGCTTTATGATGCCAGTGGTAAATCGCCATCTCCTTCTCCAGCCGCGGATACATCGATTGTGGCGCAGCCACCCACTACTCCAGAGGCAGCACAGGGCACTACTCCTGATGCGGCTAAAGACTCAACTTTGGTGGTGGCTGTCGATTGAACAAGGAGAATGCTGCCCCGACTGCAGATGTCGTGGCCTCTTCTTCCACCTCTTGGACTGATCACGTGAGTGTGTTTGTGCTTGATTTTGCTCATGCTTTAAATTTTCTACTTCTGCTCTTGCTGATAGCCTGAATATTCTGTTTTAGCCGATGTTTGCCGCCATGGCCCCTTGGGTTCAGGCTTTTGTTCGGGTGGAGCACGAGAGGGATTCTCTGCAGTCAACCTCGTCCGAGCTTCCGAGTAAGTATTTTTGCTAAAATCTTCATCTTCTTTTGAAGTTATGACATTAATCGACAATGTTTGTGAACTCCGCAGAAGACAAGAAATCGGCTGAGGAGCAAGTGGAAGACCTGGAGAAACAAGTGAAGGACTTGCAGACCAAGCTCTCCACTCAGCAGTCTGAATCGAAGAAAGCACTTGTTTGCGCCCAAGATGCCACCACTCGCTGCGATAGGGAACTTGCTGCACGTTTATCGGGCCTGGCTCGTGCTGCCAAAGGTGAGTGTTCTGATTTTGCTATTACCAATGCTTTGGTCTTTCAATAACTTTTGCTTATGGCCTCTGTTTTCTGAATTTTGAAGGTTTTGAAGGCACCTCGACCTCCGCTGAGCCATCGAGTGACTCATTGTCACTCAATAGTGCAATCGCGGAACTCGAGTCTGTGTTGTCCAAGACTAAAGGAGATCTGGCTGTCGTGACCAGTACCCTTGGCAATTTGCATGCGGGGATGTGTCCTACAGCCACCGCTCCATCGACTGCTGAAGGACTTGCTGCAGCGTTTGGTGAAGGATCGTCGATTGTGGCGGATTTTGCCCGCGAACTCACGGTACGCGGCTCGGAGTACACCTCAAGCTTTTGCTATGCAACGGTGTAGAGGCTGATTTCAAGACTGCTTTATCGGACTACCCGAAAAGCATGATGGAAAGCCACTATCATTCAGGGGTGTAACCGAGCCAGCTACGCGACTGAGCGAGCTCTGCGTCCAGACCATGGAGCGCCGAGCTGAAGCTGTCATGGCTCAGTCGCGTAAAAGTAGGGCAGAATCTGTCTCTCAGGCTTAGGAACCATTTGCTATGTAATTTGATTAATCGAATTTGGCTTGTATGCTTTTGCTACTTATGCTAGTATACACTTTTGAATGCTTTGCGTTGAATGAAATTTGCTGAACCGCCTGAATTTTGCAATCTTCATGTGTCTGTGTCTGAATATTATGCTTTATGAACCATCCACAAGAATGCGAGTCTGGTGGACCTTCTCCATCTCGTACCCGAACTCGAACATCTGGTCGAGCAAGGAATGACACTAGGGCACTCGCTCTTGCAAAGAATCGAGTGAGTGAACTAGAATAAGAGCTCAAGAGTACCCGAGCTGAATTGGAGCTGCTGCAATCGAGGCCAAGTTTTGCTACTCAGCGCGAGGATTATGTTCTTGGCGAGATGGATAGCATAAACAGGCAACTCGAGTGTGAGTTTATGACACCACTTTTTTGCTAAAAAGTTTGTATTTTTTGCGTTATGCCTTGGACCATTAACTTTGGCCTTTTGCAGGTTTTGTGCCTGATTTCAAGCAGGAAGATACGAGGGTCAATCGACTCCTTGATAATGCTGTTGAGGTACCAACTACTGGCAAGCAGCATTTTCATTTGGATAAGGTGCACGCCCGCACTCTTCTCACTTTGAAAGATCGAGTGTGGCGAAACGCCCAAGTACTCGAGATGTGCAGACGTATCTTCACTCGCCTGAACTGCGCACTCTTCCCGTCAGGCCCTCAACCACAAGGGTTGTTTCCTCTGATTGATATCTTTCGAGTGGTGGACTCAGTCAAAGAGTCTTTGATGCAGCTTGCTATTCTTGGGTCCAATGCCACTATGGCTCACATCCGCAGCCGTAAGCCAAATTTGCGATTCGACCTCCTGCGATTGGCACACTTGTATCCCAATCACATTTGATCGAGACGTGCTCTGCTGCTGAGGACTTCATCGATCGCTGCAAGGAGCAGCTTTTTGGTCCTGTGTTGGATTAAAAGGATGAGCCAGATTCTTAGCTTGTAAACTTTTTGAGTAATCGGGGCAGTCCCGAATGTAAATATGTACTCTTGTATTTGTGGCGAAATATTTATATGGTATATTTATGACAGCCTCGAGTCTACCGAGTGGGGTTTGGGTTTTATGCTTGACCCAGCCCCGAGTCTACCGAGTGGGGCTTTTGAGTTTTTTTGCTTGACCCAGCCCCGAGTCTATCGAGTGGGGTTTGGGTTTTATGCTCTACCACTAGTACAGAACGACACATCGGAAACGGGCAAAAACCCCTTCGGCAACGGAGAAAGGGTCCGTGTCCCACCTCTGTCACTGATGTGAAGGCCTTCATCGGTAACGGAGGCAAAAACCGTTTCCGATGAGGTCTCCATTTGGCAACGGTTGTGCGCAGACCTCCGTTGTTTTAGTTTTCCTACATCGGATACAGAGTTTTTCCATCTACCCGTTTGCACTGAGTTTTTCTCATATTTGGTTATATGTCATAATACATGAAAGGCTGATTGAACATGCACTAAAACGTTTATTCATTCAAACATAGAACAAATGCCATCATTACATTGGTATACAATAATATCACGTTTTTTACAATTTGACTACAATCATATCTATCACACATTGGCATAATGTATATCACCTATTACACTTTGACTACAATCATGAACTCTAAACCTATAAGCAACTAACCTAACAAGATGGAAGGCTGGCTTAATTAAGCTAGCGTTCCATCTTTGACTTGGAGCTCACCTTCTATGAGCTCTCGGTCGTCGCTGTACCCACTCCGAGACCAGTATCCACGAAATTTCCTTGCCTTAAGGTTTTTGGTTCTCGGAATGGTACATTGGTACTTTATGCAGTGTTGCCGAAATAAACTCCTGCATGAAAGAAAAAAAAGATTAGCGAAATGTACACAAAAACATCTGGATATAAAAAAACCGGTGGCTATTTTCCAGCAACTGCTTTGTTCGGTTGCCATTTTCGAGAAACTGCTAAGATCGACGGCAAATATCAGGAACTGCTCTGTTCGGTGGCAGACAGT
>CAMZMU010000062.1:30782838-30863176 GCA_947311845.1 Poa pratensis
ACACACTAGTGGACTTTGGATAAGGGAGTTGATGACTCTTCCCTTTTTGACACGCATCACAAACGAAATTTGCAAAATCATCCTTTGAAGAAGGAAGATTATTATGACTAAGAACATGTTGAACGACATTAAACAACGGATGACCTAAACGCCCATGCCACCGGGTGGTCGTCGGTTTATTAACTCCGAAAGCTTGTTTCAAGGAAGAAGGAGGACATGATGATATCGGATAGAGGCCACCCATCTACCTTGAAGAAGTGTTCTCCTCGTGCCCTGCTCCTTGACAAAAAAATCATTGGGATGAATCTCAAGAAACGCATTGTTATCATATGCAAGTTTATGAGCAGAAACAAGACTTTTTTTGGCTTGAGGAGCATGAAGGATATTTTTCAATTTTAGTTGTTTATCACAAGGGGTATGAATAATAGATTGACCAACATGGATGATCCATACCTATTCCACTTGCAGTGTGGATCTGATCGTGCCCGTGATACTTGTCACGAACGGTGAGTTTCTCCAGCTCACCGTGACATGATCTGTGGCCCCCGTATCAAGGTACCAATTGGTGTCGACACCGTAAGCATGAGTGGTCGATGCAGCGACCTTCTCCTCACCTGGTACTCCTTGTTGAAGCGCTTCCAGCACTTGATCGCAGTGTGCCCATACTTGCCACAAACTTGGCACTGTGGGCGAGGGTTGCCGTTGGAGTCGAACGGCTGCTGGCTGCCAGGGCGTGTGTTGTTGTTGTTGAAGCCCCCGGCTCCGCCACCGCGTCCGCCATCGCCACGGCCGCGGCCACCGCCGCTGCCACGTCCGCCACGGTATCCGCCACGCCATCCGCCGCGAGATGCGACGTTCACAGAAGAGACAGCACTGCCTCCTCCGCCGCCACCAGGCGGACCACCACCGTAGCCGTAGCCGGAGCCTGCACCAGCTCCTGGAGCCCCGCCGTTCTGGATGTCGAGGCGGGTCTCAAAGTTCAGCAGATGAGCATAGAGCTCATTGAGGGAGATGGAGTCCCTGCTGGTTGTCATGGAGGTGACCAGCGGATTCCACTCCGAGTCCAGGCCGGCGAGGATATACGCCGCCAGATCGTCGTCCTCCATCTTCTTCCCGGCGGTCGCCATAGCGTCGCCGAGGCATCTCATCCGTGCGAATTACTCCGGGACGCGCATGTCGCGCTTCTGGGTGGTGGTTAGCTGCATACGGATCTGCATGACTTGCGCCCGGGACTGCGATGAATACATCGCCGTTAGTGCCGCCCACACATCGGCCGTGTGTTCCAGGGCTGACACCTGCGTGAGCACCCCCCTTGACAGGGAGGAGAGCAGGAAGCTGAGGACCTGCTGGTCCTGTGCCACCCACGCTGCATGTGCGGGGTTGCGGACGACTTGGATCTCCTTCTCGCCCTTCTTGTTCACGACTTCAACGTCCATGACCTCGGACGGCTCCTTCACCGAGCCATCGAGGAAGCCAACCAGCTGGCGCTCCCTTAGCGGCGGCATCACCTGCGCCTTCCAGAGGGGGAAGTTGTCCCCTCCGAGCTTCTCCGTCACGGCACCAGATTGCGGCGCGGAGCTAGGGCTAGGGGAGAGAGAGAGGACGAGCTCGACATGGTGGAAGAAAAGGGCTCTGATACCATATCAAACTACAGAGAAAGGTTTGGTTCGGCTTAACCTCTAGGGCTGCCTTCGGTCATGTATATATAGCCGCAATGGGCAACAACAGAAATTACAGATTACATCTCAACCACCGTATCTAATCTAACAGATACGATGATTTACAGTTGTTAGACGTGGAGTACAAGCCAAGGCATATCTATACGGTTTAACTAAACTCTTCTAGAAGCTACTCGTTTAACAGCAACGACTATATGGAGGTAGTCACAACCATGCAAGATGGCGGTAGCTCCATTGGTGCCCGGGCTACAATTTATGAGGTGTGTTCTCTTCTCGGTCAAGGTTTGCGCATGATTTTTTGTTGCCATAATCCTAGGATAAGCAATAAAGTAGCTCATATTCCATTTTGTACGGTGGAGTGACCACAGTCAATTGGCTAGAGGATCTACAATGTAACTATTTTCATTAATCAATAAAGTCATCATGATGACTTTCTCTCAAAAATACTTTCCCAAGTAAGAGAACATAACCAAATGAACGAAAAACCCAGAATTTTTAGAAATAAAAGGCCTCAGGCCTGAGAATTTTTAGAAATCATAGACACAATTCACCTAAATTGCATCAAGTGGCATTCCACACACATAGAACCTAAGTAATGAGCAACAATACCACAATGGTCATGACTTATGGCTAAAACCTAGCCCGATCTCGTTCCTTATTCCCCATGTATCACACTGTCGTGGAAGAAAACAGGGAAATAGAACTTGCTCAACGTTACAAAACACTATTGCTCCATTACATGATGGCCAGTAGACCGCTCGTAGATGACCTACAAATTTGCTTCCTCCTTGGCGATTGTGAATGTCGATTTGTTGCGACATCTATAATTTTCCTACCAAACATTTGCTTCGGCTGCAACGGTAGAAGCAATAGCAATGAATGAATATTTAGTTGTCTCAGGATGTAATGATGATGTAGCAGAATCTGATTCTATGGAAACGATCGAGGCATGCTCAAGTGAAGAAGTGTAGTGGGGGTGGATCTTCATCGGTTTTTACGGATTGCATCTATTTTGCCGGGTAAATTGGTAGTTTCTTATAATTAAATTTTCACGAGGAAAGCAATTGAAGTTGCCCATGAATTAGCCAAGTCATGTTTCTTGATACAAATTCTTATGATTGTGTCGACGAACACCTGGCTTTATAGCCGGCAAACTCTTGAAAACCGGCTGCTTCCTTAAAAAATAACCGTCCGCTAGATAGCTAAGGGGTGGATGTTCGTTGGATTGCGAAAGAGCACACATCGCACGATAACCCTTCCCTCTCTTCTGCACGCAGCAGCAGTCTTCTCCTGGCCTGTCCAGACCCAATCTAGAGATTTTTTAGATTTGCAGAACTTGTGCATTTTCACCTGATACGTCCTCGTGGAGTGACCACAGTTTATTGGCTAGAGGATCTACAATGTAACTATTTTTATTAATCAATAAAGTCGCCATGATGACTTTCCCTCAAAAACACTTTCCCAAGTAAGAGAACATAACCAAATGAACGAGAAACACATAATTTTTAGTAATCATAGACAAAATTCACCTAAATTGCATCAAGTGGCATTCCACACACATAGAACCTAAGTAATGGGCAACAATACCACAATGGTCATGAATTATGGCTAAAACCTAGCCCGATCTCGTCCATTATTCCCCATGTATCACACTGTCGTGGAAGAAGACAAGGAAATAGAACTTGCTCGACGTCACAAAACACCATTGCTCCATTACATGATGTCTAGTAGATCGCTCGTAGTTGACCTGCAAATTTACTTCCTCCTTCGCGATTGTGAAGGTCAATTTGTTGCGGCATCTATAATTTTCCTACCAAACATTGCTCGGCTGCTGCGACATAAGCAATAGCAATGAAGGAATGTTTAGTTGTCTCGGATGTAACAATGTTGTAGCAAAATCTGATTCTTGATTTCTATACTACTATTAAAAGAGCAAACTTGTGTTGATACATTAAATCTGAGCCCTTCAATATTTGGCCAATGGTCCAAATCGATTTAATGTTAAACAACTCAACACACCTTTTCGTTTTGACGGTAATTACAAGGATTGCCACCGAAGAAATGAAACCGTTCGTTAATCTTAGAAAAAGAGCTTTCCGTTATTTGATCTCAATCGCTGGGTTCGTTTCAGTAGCAGTACGAATCATACTTAGCTAGGGACTCCTAATCCTATACGTGCTAGCTTTCTTTATTTCACGTCGCCTGCCGATTATTATGGCTAGCTTCACAACGGAAAGCACGTCGGCGAACGTATGATGGCGCCTCCGGTGATGAAAGCGCCGGTGGAAACTGGGCAAAGTGGCGGTGGCGACAGCACCGACGGAAGAAGCAGCAAGACCTGGGTGCGGTGGCTGCGACGTCTCCATTGACGTGACTGGAATCACTCGATATGCATCGTGTTCGTTGTCGATGAAGCCCGAAAAAGAGGCGGAAGGGAGGGGATACCGGCGGTCTCCAACCCATCTCGAGGTTGTCTGGCGTCTGAAAGGAGCTCCACCGTCGCAGGCACCCTCCCAGAATCAATCCCTGCCCGGCATCGATGAGTACGGGAGGCAGTCGCTGGTGTCGGAGCCGAGCACCACAGTCCGCGGCTTGCAGGATCTGGTGCGGCGGTGCCGCGGTGGCAGCGTCCAACTCCGCCTGCACGGCTGCACCCGGCGGCGCGTTTCGCCTCTGATTCTGTCTCTCACCCCGACCATGTTCTTCGTCTAGCTGAAATCTGGAGCATCAGGTCGACATGCCTGTCGAGGCGGATGAGGAGAGCAGAGGTGGTAGCGGCAAGGGTGTGCGCGGCCGCGTCGTTGGGCGTTCCTGCGGAAAAAATGGTGGAGATGAATACCATGTGGTCGCAGACGCTCGGATCCGTCGCCTGTTGACGCAGGCCACAGTTCGTCGAGTACTCCCAGCGTTAAGGCGAGGTAATTTGGCTTAGCCGCTTAGTTGATTTCCCCGTAATCAAGCTATCAAAGTTGGCCTAATTGATTCGCTTTGGCTGGTACGTAGCTAGCTGATCGTTTCTTCCTTAGCCACATAGGAAGCTTAGCTTCAGGACTTGATCGATCTACTGCTAGCGCACGCGAAACAAAACACTAAGCTGTTGATTGCAGAGGGCACGTTCTTCAGATTACAACTGTGAATACATTGCAAATCCAAACTGTAAAATCTGAAAATAGAAGAAGTTGCAAATGATAATGGCAGCGCTAGCTGGTCGGCGTCATGAGCTTTTTTTACTATGTTTACGGATCACAGTCTATTAGTGATCAGTGACGTGAAGGCATATGTTTCTGATTTAGAACAGAGAGGGCGGGGCATGGAGGGTTCAGCTGTGGAGCAGGAACCTGAAGGCAGCGTATTGCTGTCCTGATACTTGATGCTTCAACGATTTTTTTGCCGTACACTTTTGGCTTGCCGTATGAATGGAGCAAGACAAACTGAATAAAATTTGCATTAGATTTGTGTGTCCCGGTAATTCTCAATATTTCACTACTGTTGATCACAAAATAAATTTGTTGGCAAAGTTTCATGAGCCCTTGTGAAGCAGATTCTAATCTATATTTGTATTTTTAATTCCTCAATTTCCCAATTGCATTTTATCACTTGCTTCATAATTTGAAGTACGCCGAGAATAATTCTAAAGATAACATTGTTCACACTGATAGAGACAATCACATAAAGAAGAGAAAGGATCATCATCATACCGAGGTTGAATAATATGTTTTTGTAACCAAATACATTATATTTTTGTGTTTATTATGTGAATTTTTGGTATGAATCGTGCGTTGCACGTGCAGACCTACTAGTCTACAGAAACGATCGAGGCATGCTCAGGGTGGATCCTCATCAGTTTTCACGGATTTCATCTATCTTGCCCCGCAAATTGGTAGTTTCATCTAGATTGCGAGACAGCACACAGCGCACGATAAACCCTTCCCTCTCTGCTGCCCACAGCAGCAGTCTTTCTTCTCCCGGCCCGTCCAGACCCAACCCAAGCCCAACCTAGCCCCCCTCCTCGCCGCTCCAGCAACGGCGGCGGTCGTCGCCGTCGTCTCCTCTCTCCCCGTCCAGCTCCACTCTCCCCTCCCCTCCCCTCCTCGCCTTTGCCCTAGCAGCCGCACGGGACACGGATCCAACTCCTCGCCTCTCCTCTGCTCATGGGAATTCGGATCTAGAACCCTAGCCCTCTTCCGATGGAGGTATATTGCAATACCTGCTGCCAACGTTTGTACTGCATACCTCGGCCCGAATTTATGTGACAAACTGCTTCGTTTCAGGTGGCGGGTTCCCCAAATCTGGAGCAGCTGGACGTGCAAATGGATGGCGAGCTACTGACACCGGCAGCCGATAGTCAAGCAGCCAATTCCAGAAAAGTAAGATTGCTTGAAATCCTTGTTGTCTGAGACTTGGGACTAGGCTTAACTTAGGGAAACTGTGCCAGGTTGTGATGACGGGAAAGGTCGCGAAATCGAACACTTCGGGTAAAGTCGCGGAGAACTCCGCCAACAAGAGGGTGATATATATTGTTGCTGGGGATGACGGTTCCCATGTGCCCACCTTGCGCCAAGTTGCGCTGCATGGAGAACAGGTACTTGAACACAACTTTTTTCTGTCTTTCCCTTTGCATCTATTTATCAGTGGATAATGTAGAAGAAAATAGGCGATACTGTTACCTCAAAGACGCCTATGCATTGTGAATTGCCGTGCCTCATACATATGTGTATTACAGGCTAGTAAGAGTGGTGCGAAAACTGTAGCAGCTGCGCGCAACGTGATTGAGGTATTTGAAGTCGCTGCTTTTCCTTGCCTTCTTATAATGACTTGCCGCACGGCATTAACTTGGAAAGAAATACACAGGGGGCTGTTGGCAAACAACCGGCGAGACAAGGAAGAGTACACCTGAACAGTGATATTTATCAGGTACGGTAGCCAAACAAAACATACGTGATATTGCTATGTAGGAGTATTTCAGTCGTTTGAATATGGCACAGTTAGAAGGTTATGTTAATTATGCACTTTCATGCAGAAACAATCAACAGAGGTCAATGAAGTTGCAGAGAAGATACGGGCAACTAATTTTAAGAAAAGTACCAACCCTGTGGACCATTCACTGCAGAATGCTGAAGAGCAGAACGTATTGCATGATGTTATGGAAAGCAATGAAATATCTAGCTGTGGTACAAGCAGTGAAGAAAGCGATTTAGAGAGCAGCTCAGGGAGTGATTCAGAAAAAGAAACTGGCAAGTTCTTCTATCCTAGTCCTGAAGTACTGGATATTGCAAAACTACCGGAAGTTGGAATGAAATTCCCAACCCTCGAGTATGCACACGAATTCTATAACACATATGCTCTCCAAACCGGTTTTGTGGCAATTAGGGGAAGAAATTACAAGAGACGGAAGTTTCAGCTAGACTGCAACAGGAGTGGTAGAGGAAGGCTAGTTCACAGCAGTAATATGAAGAGGAAGAGGAAAAGAAATGTTGTAGAGAAGACAAATTGCCAAGCAAAAGTGGTAGTGAAGCTTATTAATGGACACTGGGAATTCACAGCAGTTCAGAATGAGCATAACCATCCATTATGTCCAAGCCGTGCATTTACAGGTTTCTTGATGGGCCAAAAGCACATGTCAGCTGAAGAAAGGTCATTTTCAAGAGTTCTTCAACTAAGCAGGGTACCTCCCAGAAAAATTATGAAGATTATAAGAAGAATGAGAGGCAGCTTTGGGATAATACCATCAAAAGAAGAACATGCAAGCAATGGGCAGTCTGCAGAACAACGGAGGAAAGCAGACTCAGATGTTGAAAAAACGTTGAATCACTTCGCGGATGTGCAGCTCCGGGACCCATGTTTCTCCTACACTATGCAAAAGGATGGAGACGACATAGTTAGGAGTATTTTCTGGACTGATGCGAGGTCAAGGGTGGATTATGAGATCTTTTGCGATTTCATATCGTTTGATACTACCTGTAGCACAAATAGGCATAATATGCCTTTCACTCCTATCATTGGCATAAATAACTATGGGAGAACAATTGTGTTAGGATGTGCCTTGCTGCAAGATAAGACAGCTGAAACCTACAAATGGATGTTACAGACTTTTTTGCAAGAGATGGGAGGTAACATGCCAAGAGTTATCATGACAAACCAGGATGAAGACATGGCAAAAGCAATTGCGGATGTCATGCCACAAGTGAGGCACAGGTTTTGCAAATGGGATGTAATGGGGAAAGCACAGGAAAATATAGCAGACTTTATGGCAGCAAGGGGCAACATAAAAGCAGAGCTGGATAGCTTAGTTGATAATTCACTGACAGAAACAGAATTTGAAGAAGGATGGAGTGCACTCATCGAGAGATATGATGCAAGTGAAAATGAGTACCTACAGTTCATGTGGCAAACAAGGAAAAACTGGGCACCTGTTTATTTCATGGAAGATTTCTATCCTTTTGTCACGTCAGCTGGAGGTAGCCAGGGGACAATCTCATTACTCAAAGAGAATGTGCTTCCTAAGGATAGAATAGAGAACTTCATTCAAAAATATGAGGAGATACAAGATATGATAATAAAAATGGATGAGGAAGATGGATTGCAATCTGGAACTGAACCTTCATGCTTCTCATTGCAGCCAATAGAAAGGCATGCAGCAGATATTTACACAAGGCAAATATTTCTGAAAGTTCAGAGGGAACTACTCCATTCTACAGCATTCAAAGTGCAGGAGATAGAAAGGGATTTTCTGTATAGACTTGAGAAGGTTTCCAATTACGAGAACCCAGAGTATGATAGAAATTCTTTTGAAGTGTTAGTTGAACCTGGCACCAATTCATTCAACTGCCAATGTGCAAATTTTCGAGGGATGGAATATTGTGCTGCCACATATTCAGACTCTTCACCCAGTTTGGAATCGATGAAATACCAGAGCATTACATAGTGCCCAGATGGACTGACGAATATAAAAAAGAGCAGCTCAAACAGTATAAGGAAAAATGCGTGGAGATACAAGAGTCAGAGAATACAATGAGATATGCAATGTTAATGAGTAAAGTGTCTGGCATCGGCAAACAAATATGCGGTGATGGTGCGAAATGTGACATGTTCATGCTGGAGTTAGACAAGATTCAAGAAAAAATGGCAGCGATGATGGCAGAAAGTCCTGAAAATAATCACTGTTAGTACATGTTGAGCTTCGGCAGCAAGTGGCACACCTGTCGTCTGTAAGGTACGTGGAGGCTTACGCATGTGGTGCCCAGAATGTTCAGCAGCAAGATGCTGTTGTCAATGCAGACATAAATCAGAAGAAGTCTGTAAATAGTCAGGAGTCAAGCAATTAATCTTGTGCCAGCCCAGGAAGAGGACCTTGTCCAGGATGTAGAATAGTTGGTGAGGTTTATTTTTCTTAAGTAAGATATAGACTAGGTAGTCTATTCATGACCCGCAAACTATTCAGGATGTGCATCATGATTCTGTTAGCACCTGCAGTTCATGTAACCTATACTTGTTATGCTGAATATGTTGCTCGTTGATCTCTTGAACAACCACATCTCGTTCGTGCCATGGACACGTTTGTTCCCGTTTATGCCTCGGTTTCGTAATTTTCTTTTGGGGTGAACAGGGGTTGGCTTATTCTGATGTTTGTCGTGATGAAAGGATATTTTGGGTACTGTGCTTCCTGTACTTTGAACTATCAACTATAACAGGAGCTCAAATTTCTGAATGTTTTGGTTATGGTAATTTGAAAATGTACTTGTGCTTCTATTCCAAATATGTTATTGTGTAAGATGTCTTCCAGCTTAGTCTCTGCAAGCGCAAGGCGTGTCAACGCTTATACTTGATGACTTCGCTTATACTTGATGAGTTAGTATGTTGATTAAAATGGGAAAGGTTCAGATCTTCTTTAGACCAGTTCAAAACTGTGACACTTACTTTAAAATGGAGGGGACACTTAATATTGTTGGGCTGACCCTGCAGGCCATGGAAGCGCAGTAGAACCTATAACTGTATAAAACAACCATCCAGAGAGAAATATCGACCAACCGAATGTATTTCATTGCAAAAAGTGGGATGCATTAAGACAACAGCCTTATTATTCCTAAGATCAAAAAATAACCTCCAAAGAATCGCATACCGTTACACGCACAATCAAAGATAAGCTAGTGGTAAAATCACGAAAACAGTAACCCCCAGTTCACGATCGTGTTAACAATCCATGTATGCATCAGTCGTGGCGGATATGGACGTTGTACTCGACGGTGGCGTCGCCGGTGTTGGCGTCGAACCAGCGCGTCCGTGCCTGGCAGTAGCCTCTTGCGAAGCGGAACACGCCGGTGCCGCCGACGACGGGCATCTCCCTGACGGCCTGGTCCGTGGGGTTGGGCCCGACGATGGCGATGCTGCTGCCGTTGTATCTGCCGTCGATGAAGACGAAGTTCATGGCCATGAGCAGCGACAGGGTGTCCTTGCCGGCGCTGACGTAGACGCCCTGCGCGCGGCCGATGAGCCTGGACCCCGTCAGGTTGGGCCCCTCGGTGAGCGGGTCGTCGATGACGAAGGCGGTGCCGAAGCCCGTGGCGGAGGCGTTGGAGGCCGGTCCCTGCGCCACCTGCACCACCGTCGCGTTCGGCCCGCCGCTCACCACGTCGTGCCAGTACACGCGCAGCCGCGTCTCCTTCTCCGCCGACGCCGTGGAGGCCGCGAGGACGAGCAGCATGAGGAGCGCCGGCAGGCAAGAGACCGAACCGGTGCCGCTCGCCATTGGATTGGACAGGCTAGGTGGCTTTTTTGTTTTTTTTTTTTTTTGAGGCCTCTCATTTGTGGTACAGCTGTAGTATTTGAACTTGCACACACAACTCACACCACACGCACACCCACTATGCAAGCTAGACCTAGCAACTATCCACCCAACACGTGCACTTTGAAGTCAAACGTTGTGGCGCGAGTGCCCGCGGGAGGCAACTGAAATAATTCCCGTGAGACACCCAATATTCGCTCCCCAGGAGTCGAACTTGGGCGGGCTGGCCGGCCACTGCCGCACCTAGCCATCGCGCAGAGCCAATGCTGGTGATGTCACGTGATGCGATTATGCCTGGTTCTTTTTCCGGGAACGAGCTCTGGTTTGCGCAGCTTGCATGTCGAATGGTGCAGCGACGGGTCTATTTAACGGCGTCAAATTTTGGTTGTTGAGTGTCACCATTCATTCGGTTATAATGTTCAAGTAAACCTTCATATCCCTGGCATCATCTTTCTTATTATTGTTTGGCCTTTCTCTTTGTGAGTTTTCCCTGCTTATTGTGATCTTCATGAAAAACTCAGATTTATCGAAAGCGAAATTATTTTAAAAAATGTTAAGTTTTTTATGTTGAGATTTTCTCCGGTTCTTCGATTACGGAGTGAGAAATCGAAGTACGGCGACTATATGTGGGGAGAATAATTGACACTTTTGTTTCAACGTGGGGTTGTTCGTACAACTTGGTTTTCTGTTAATGAAATTTGTAGTTGTAACGAAAACTAGGTTGACTATGTTTTTCTATTTATAATCTCTACATATAACAATCCTACTAGAATTCTTGCCTTCTCCTTCCTTCTCATCTCCTCCAAAAGGGTAGTGACACCACACCACATGATGGACCTCACTCATATCTTATTTATAGTTCACACTATTGTTGGGTACTTACGGACGCGCAGTTTTGGCTCTCGGGCACACTGCTGCCGTTTTTTTTGAATTTTTTGAAAATCGTACTTTTTGCTTAAAAAAATTGCATTTTTTTACACAGCAAGATATACATGTTATGAAGGTAAGCAAGAAATTTTGTAAGAAAATAATAATTTTTTTGGCCTACAGAAAAAAGATAAATTTCTGACAGAAAATCCATACTATTGTTGCTCCCGAATTTGTTATTTTATGTAGCTCGTAATACGATTTGTTTTTCCCAAATAATTTGTACCTTACGTAGAGGACATGCATATACATCAGCTAGTATTTTTTTTGGATTTTTTTGAAATCGTTTATTTTTTTTCAATTTTTTTTGAAAGAGCGGGTGCACTGGTGCCCGAGCTCCAAAAGGGGTTTCCGGGTACATACACACTTTATAATTCACAACTAGAAAAAATAAAAAATGTTGGATATATACACATGTGTTGAATACATTGGCCAAATTTTCGGTGAAAAATTGGTATTTCCAACTACACAAAAGAGAAAATTATGATGTGAAAAAAGAAAATAGCTCCATTTCCCACTTAAAAATTATATTTCTATTTTTTTGTGTAGCCTAAATAAAAATAGATTATTTTTACACAATTTATAGAGCACGTACAATAGGTACATTAGTTGTATGCTTTATTTGCTAAATCTGAAATTTGATATATTGTTTCGATATATATATATAAGGTAAAACTAAACTCTTGATTGATTCTAGGTATGAACATGGGTGGTCTCACATGTAAGTGAGCAAGCTCTAAAAAATATAGGTTTGTGTTTACTATTTGGTGTGAATGTGGGTGGCCCCACCTGTAAGTGAGTGTGATTTTTTTCTTTAAAGTACTAAGTTCATTAAAGACAAAGGGATGTGGTTGCTCCTAGGTGTAAACATGTGTGACCCCACTTGTAAGTGAGTGATTTTTCTTTACCCATAGTCGGTGGTAGCACCGCTTTCTTGGTTTGATGGGTATACGTGTTGATTTTTTGTGGGTAAGAAGGATGTCGTTGGTCTCAGTCCATCCTGCACCGCCTCTCTGAGCCTCACGAGTCGGTAGCGACACCACGCTTCATCTCGGACGGTCCTCCACGCTGCTGTCCAAGGCCTAGACGACGTTGGCGCCGCAGTTGTTACCCATCCAGTATCACCTCCGATAGCAAAGTGGCTAGCGACCAAGCCGGAGCAACCAACATTCTTATCGCTCGTTCTCCCTAAGAATCCCTACTGCGGGAGCATCACCTCTCACATATGGTGATGGCGCATGCGAGTCGTTCAAGCTTTTCCGGCCATATCATTGTCGTTGCTCACGACCTTCTCTTTTGCAACTGTTTGGTCCTCTCCCAGTTTCGGCCTGAATTCCAGCTTGCACTCGGTTGCGCTACCACTGTACACCACTCCATGACGGCTGAGATGAAGAAGGCACAGATGCCCACTCCATGCCGGCCGAGACGAAGAAGGCGAAATGCGTGAGCTTTTGGCCGGAGATAAGGAATTTTCACTGGTCGGCGTGATGAGCAGTGGAGCGGTTTCGTTGACTTCTGGGATCAATTTCTTGAATAGTAAGCGTGTGTTCGTCATAACTTATCGCATTTGAGACGATTTCTAATCGTGAACATGAACTTTCATTTTTTTTTCACTGTGCAAACGGGACCCATTTTTGCCAGTGTACAAACGGGCGCAGCAAAGCGCGCATAACTCTTCTAGTATTATTATCTATGGTAAGGCACTTCCACCTAACTAATTACTCCCTTTGACCCGAACTATAGGTTTTCAATACAACCATTATGATAACATGGAGACGATATTTTTAGCTCAGGGAGCATTAAGCCCCCTTTGGAAAAAAAAACAGTTTTTTAGTATTAAAAAATATGAAAAAATGCGGTTGTATTGACGACTATTTTCTATTCATCACACAAAGTTTCACAAAAAGATACGTTGTTTTTTCTGTTTGCGTAAAAATGTCAAATCTTGTTGTTTATTGTTTCAAGGGGAGTAATCGGAAAGAGAAACTCTGCAAGTCGATAGAGCTAAACGGTGGACGTCCACTTCATAGCTACAAGGGCTAGCGCATGGGATCCCATCTTCCTTGTCCATCTCCGTTCTCTATCCAGCAGCCGGCCGCCGCACAACTCTCCCCACCACCTCTACAGCAGCAGCACCACGGCAACGGTAGCCTTCGTCTCCCCTCCCGACCCAACCCCTCCTCTCCTTGCTCCACCGGCCAATCCCTCTCTGCCCTCTCGTCTTGGGATTTGGATCTAATCCTGCCCCCAACCACTGATGCTGGTATCTAGTACAAGGTATACCCCAAAACCCTAAAATCACATCTTTTTTCCCTACATGTTAGTTGCTTTGATCCAGGTGCCGAACCCCCGAATCGTAGTATACTGTCTGCTACCGATTCTATGATGTGTTTTGTATGTCAAGTTAACCAATGGGATTGTTGCAGTTTGTAATGACAGGCATGGATACAGAACTGGACAAGCAGGCAGGGGCAGGAAATGGAGAGAACTCCACAGAAACGAGAGAGACATACATTGTATCTGATGGTGAAGGTTCTTCTCTACCAAAGCTGCCTAGTGAAAAGGTATCACTTGAACATGTCTGTTTAGTGTTTGTGTGCATTCGGACAATACTGCTGGCCAACTCGGGCAAAGGCTAGTTAATACATTGTATCTAGTTGGTGGGTACCTCGCTAGGCTGGTGATGTTTACGTGTTAATAGTAGGCACCAACTATTCAGTTTGTGTGGTTGTACGTGATTGTGTGTGTTGTTCGTATCCGTCTGCTTGGGCTGCAATAAAAGTTTGTGCCTAAAAGTTTAGGCAGAAATAAACCGAGGCTTGCTTGGGCTGCAACTAAATGTAACAACAACACCAAGGTTTCAGAATTTCAGTCTGATTCGCAGATAATAACTAACAACTGGATAGCATGGCATGTCAATGTAATAATTAGATCTGCCGTCATTGCTGTTATGCATTTTGTGTTGTTTGAATTTAAAAAAGAATTTGTGTGGAGAGCTATTTGGCTATCAGTCTTTGTATTGTTTGACTGGAAGAAAGATTTTCTTTTTTTGACTTGGAACAAAGATTTCTGACTGGCAATGATTAGTACTGTGTAGGTTCATATATGTCACTTTTCTATTTCGTGAGACAGTCATATAGCTCTCCACACAAATTAGTACTGACTGGCAATGGTTAGTACTGTGTAGGTTCATGTATTCGGACAATACTGTGTAGATTTTTTTTTACATGGAAGAAAGATTGCTGTTATGCTTCATTGAAACAAATTAATACCTAACACAGCTACCTGTTGGCAAGCTATCAATGACAGAAGGAAGACTGAAACCAGCCGGTGATAATTATCAGGCATGCAGACAAAATAAGACATAATTATGGCCTTCACGGCTGCTATGAATTTTATGTTGTTTGAGTTGGAAAAAGAATAAGTTTCATGAGCTATTAGCGTATCAGTCTTTGTATTGTTTGACTTCAAGAAATAATTCTGACTGAGAATGATTAGTATGATATAGCTAAATATATGTCATTTTTCTGTTTCGTGTGTCATCCTGTCATTTAGAATTTATATACAAGTTAATACCTAACACAGGAACCTATTGGCAAAGATTCAATCGTAGAAGGAAGGCTAAAATCAGCTGGTGATTATTATCTGTATATGGCATTGCATTGCACGGTGCTTACCATAAATTGTTCATTGTCATGCAGGAACTATCTTCTGGTACTGTTGAAAGGATTACAGAAGGACTACTGGCTGATAAACGGGATAAACTTACCAACTCAGATGACCATCCACTGGCACTGCAAGAAGCTGAAGAACAAAACCAGTTGCATGATAATGTGGAAAACAATGAAACGCTAAGCAACAATACCAGCAGTGGAAGTGATTCGGACCACAGCTCAGGGAGCGACTCAGATTGTGAAATCGGAAAATACTCTTATCCTAAAATTGAGCTATTGGAGACTGCAAAACAACCAGAGCCTGGAATGAAATTTCAAACCCTTGAAGATGCGTACGGATTCTATAATGCATATGCTCTCCTAAAAGGTTTTGAGGCAAAGCGCGGTACAAATTACATGAGAAAGAAGTTTCACCTCGTATGCAACAGGAATGGTAAATCGAGGGCAACTCAGGACCTCATCAGGAAGCGGAAGAGAAAATCTATAGAGAAGACAAATTGCCAAGCAAAGGTGATAGTGAAGCTCAATAAGGGCCAATGGGAGTTCACCACAGTTCGTAATGAGCACAACCATCCTCTATGCCCAACCGCTTCCCTCACAAAATTCTTCTTGAGCCACAAACATATATCAGCTGAAGAGAAGTCGTTTCTGAAAATTCTGCAACGAACTAGGATACCTCCCACTAAAGTGATGAAGATTTTTAAGAGAATGAGAGGCAGTTCTGGAAACTTACCATTCAAGAATAAAGATCCGATCAATTCACTTTGTGCAGAACAACATAGAAAAGAGAACTCAGATGTTGAGAGAACATTAATGTACTTGAAAGAACGGGAGCTTCGTAATCCAGGTTTTCGCTACACGAAGCAAACAACTGGAGACAACATAGTTCAGAGTATTCTCTGGACTGATGAGAGATCAAGGATGGATTATGAGATTTTCGGAGATTTCTTGTCGTTTGATACTACCTATACCACAGAATGGCATAATATGCCATTTGCTCCTATTACTGGAATAGATAACAATGGGAGAACCCTCTTGTTTGGATGTGCCTTGTTACGTGACGAGAATGCTGAAACTTACAAATGGATGTTCCAAACACTTTTGCATGTGATGGGAGGAAAAATACCAGGATCAATTATTACAAACCAGGATGAAGCTTTGGCAAAAGCAATTGCAGAAGTCATGCCACAAGTAAGGCACAGGTTTTACAAATGGGATGTCATAGGGAAAGCACAGGAAAGGATAGCAGCCTTCATGGCAGAAAGAGGCAACATAAAAACTGAGCTGGATAGCTTGGTTGACAACTCACTGACAGAAACAGAATTTGAAGAAGGATGGAGTGCACTCATCGAGAGATATGATGCGAGTGAAAATGAGCACCTACAGTTCATGTGGCAAACAAGGAAAAACTGGGCACCTGTTTATTTCATGGAAGATTTCTATCCTTTTGTCGAACCACATGGACGTGGTGAAGGGATGAACTTATTATTCAAAGACTACGTGGTTGTTACCGACAGAATAGAGAAGTTCATCGAAAGGTATGAGGAGATACAAAAGAAGATACTAACAACGGCTGACGAAGATAGACTGCAAATAGGAACTTTACCGTCATGCTTCTCACTGCAGCCAATAGAAAAGCATGCAGCTAATATTTACACAAAGCAGATTTTTCTGAAAGTGCAGAGAGAACTTCTCCATTCTACCGCGTTTAACGTGCAAGAAGTACAAAGAGGGTCTGTTTACCGCCTGAACAAAGTTTTCAACTATGAGAATCCAGAGTTTGATAGAAACAGCTTTGAAGTGCTAGTTGAATCTGACAACAACGCGTTCAAATGCCCTTGCGCAAAGTTTACCAGGGACGGGATACTGTGCTGCCACATATTCAGACTTTTCACACAGTTTGGAATCAATGAAATACCAGGGCAGTACATCGTGCCGAGATGGACTTACTGTGGGGACCCCAGACCGGCAGTCTGAGACCTCCAGTATGCATACATTCACGATCCCATGATCAGTCAGTCGTGAACAACATACTTAAGTTGGCATTGCAGATACATCATCCATTACATACCGAATACACATTTCCTAGAAATGGTCACATGACCCAGTTAAAAACAACTGCCACGCAGGGCGGAGAAACACATAAAACAGCGGAAGTCTTCAAACACAACCGTGGCAAAGCCCAAGTCATGCCTTGACTACCTACAGGCAACTGACTGGGAGACGTTCCTAGTTCGCATAGACGTCGACGAACTCTCAATCTTCCGCATACTCCTCATCTTCGACGTAAGCCTTCTCGTTGAGAATCTGGACATTGGAATATCCAGGGGCACAGCCATGAGTACAATTACGTACTCGCAAGACATCCCGAATGGAGCTCATAAAATGCAAGTATGCTTATAAGGTGGAATAGGTAGGCTATACTTAGGGTTTTCTACCCATGATGGATGAAAGATTCATCATGGTTGAATAATAATGTTATATCTCTGGTGAAAAAGATACTTCAGAAATAATATAGTTTCTCTCAATGGATATTGCATATCCGAGAGATTTTGACAAAGATGGTTTTAAGAAAGATTTTCTTTGCAGAACTTCTTGTAAAATAACTTTCGGCTTTCCATCACCCGTACTTCCTAGATACATAGTTCATCTTCCAGTACCTCCCAGGTACAATTCCTTTTTCCAAACTTCCTTTTGAAAACATCGACACAATGCTAGACGACGTTGCCATTCAGCTGTCCATGACCGCGGACGCGGCTATTCGAATAGTTTTGACTCTGCAGAGTTTGTACACTTTCACCACACCATCCGGTACATCTGCCGTGAACACCACGGACTGCTCGTGACAGTATGCGAACATCAGATAACCGATCATAACTTCCACTATGCCGATGCTAGTATGCGATTACCTCTTCAGTTGGGTTTGTTCTCCCCGGCACCGTGTGTGTTAACCACATCATTTCTCAATACCCTTGTTCTTTCTCATAACCCAACACCCCACCGCCACGGCAGGAGACCCACTGTTGCTTGCCGGTGGCACTCGCAGTCCACACTTTGTATGCCCATATCCAGCATTCGGTTCCGGGGACTTTAACCCCTTCTAGCCAATTGAGGTAAAGTCTCACACTAACACAAACAAGCTTCCATTAAGCCCGTGCCCATTTTGAGTAATGTGGTTGTACTGTAGGGCTGTCCGGACAAGACTAGTCTATGTGTCGTTTTCGAAAACACTTCCAAAAACACTCTTCTTCACCATTCTCCCGTGGCCAAGGTCCCACCTTTCCCGGGGTTTTCCGTAAAACCTTTGTTTTTCCAAAACACATTTGTTAGGGTGTCCACTTAGGGACTTCAAGATTACTATCTTGTGGTGGTAAATATACCATATGGTGGCTATGGGCTTGGCAACACCAAGTTGTGACTAATGGCAATAATAATTTATATAATAACACTAGTAATAATATCCATATCAAAAATAGTTTTGTTTGTCCAAGTTTTTGTAAAACTTCAGAAGTAAAACATGCATGATATAATGATAAGTATGGTAGCAAGCATTGGGAGCTTGCCTTGATACTGGTCAAAGTCTTGTCCCTGAAATAAACAGGCTTGACAATATGCCCCCTCAGCAACTGCTTCTTCCTCGTGTTCTAACGTCGCAAAAAGAAAGTAACCACCAATCAGTACCAACTAGAGGTACATACTAACAGCAAGCATCACATACAGCAAGCAAACATTATCACACAATAATCACCTACTTTTCAAAATAGAAATCTACCACACACTTCTAGTTGAAAAAGAAACTAATAGAGCTATGCTCTAGTTTTGAGAATCTTACTCTCAAACCAAAATGCAATGGGATCAGTGGGTGTTCCACTATCAACCCAAGGCATCAAGAGGTCATTTAGCCTCTGGTCATTTACAAAAATCACCTAAACACAAGCTAGATAAGAATCTATCCATACTAGTGAGTCACAAATATTTTCTAGAATATAATTCTAGCTAAACATGCTTTGCTAAAACTAAGTAATGTCCAAACAATGGTGACATGCTAACCAACCAGTAGCAACATGACTTGCTACTGATATTCAAACAACACATTCTAAAATCATGCCACACAAAGTATTTATCCACAAACAAAACCTAAAAACTAGGAAAAAACTAGGAAATAACCATACTAGTGAGATTATTCCCTAACCAACACATGCAACACTAAACTTTTCTAACATGCTAGTGATAAGATCTAACACACTCATAAAAGGGATTATCACACTTATACATGCTAGAAATCACAAAAATAACACTAACACAATTTACAAATCTAAATAAAACTATAAACAATTATTTACAGAAAAGCATGAAAACTAGTTATGCACACCAAATTTAATCTACAGCTCAATAAATCACACCAAGCTAGGATTAGGTACTCCTAAACACATACAAGCCAACACAATTGGATTCACATCAAAAAGCATCACCAAATAAATTACAAAACTCCTAGAAGGGCTCACTGGACATTTACAAACACACATGCCATTTTATTTAGGTTGATCTTTTGCAAGCAAGACCAAGTGCTACTGCTAGGTAACACTTAGGGCTTTCCAAAACAGTTGAGTTTGCATTTTTGCCATTCTTAGAAAAAAGTTATTTAAGTTTTAGTAAAATCCAGTACTTCTGCCTCACATTTTATTTCTCCAAAAATAAAGACCAAAAAGCAGATCTGCAAGTTGGGTGTGTTTAAGAACTTGCAGAGGTGCTTCCCAGATTTTTGGTTGGATTTTATTTGGTGTTTTACTATTTTAAAACGATTTAAACTAAGGGACAAAGTTTCTGCCTAAAATCAAAACAATAAACACTGGAAAAGAAAAAAAACGCGCGCGGGCCGAATCCGCTGAGCCGAGCCCAGCTAAGGCCGAAAGCGGCCCAAGATGGTGCGCGCTGCGCTGCGCGGCGCGGGAACGGCTCGCGTTCAAGCGGAGCCGTCGATCTGGAGATCGACGGTCCAGGGTCATCGTCGACCTCTCCTTCCTTCTCTCACCACGGCGGCACAGGACGAACTCGAGCTCGGGTTTAGCTCACCTAGGGGCGTCGTAGGGCAGTGTCACGGGGTCGGGGAGGTCACGTGTGCTCGAGGCAGTGCAGGGGTGGCGACAGCAGCAGCAACGGCGCCACGGCACAGCTCCGGCGAGTTGCTGGTCCGGGACGGCGTCGAGGATGGCGGCGGCGCTCCTACAAACAAACGTCCCGAAAACTATGTCAGGGACGTGTTCCAGGTGCTAGGGGGTGAGGTGGTGCAGAGAGATCGGAGAAAAGGGCAGTGGAACGGCGGCTACCTCCAAACGGATCTCGCTCGGGTCCGGTGGGAGTTCTCCCTCCGTCTCGCTCACAGAGAGCAAGCGGGGAGTAAAGGGTGGTGTGGGGCGAGTGCGGGTGGTGTGTGTGTGCTGGTGGCGAAGCGTGCGGCTCAGGGGTGGCTTATACACGAGGAGATGATCATCTCCTCCTCTCGGGGTCAACGGAGGGGCGGAGTGGCGAGAGGAGAGCACGCAAACGTCGGCCCCAGGCATCCTCTGCTCGTCAACCCATGTCTCCACGGACGCAAACACGGTTGGCAAGGCGAGGACGCGAAGGAGAGGGAAGAAAACGTGCAGCTCTCCTTGCCACGGTCGCCTCCCAGGTCACCTCCACGGCTCCACCTTTTCTCCCCCAAGTTGACCTCTCCAATGCCAACCAATGGCATGGCTAGAAAGCTGGGACATGGGGGAGTAGAGTGGACAAAGTTTCCCTTCCTGGTTTACCCAAAAACAGCACAAAAACGTGCTCCCAATTTTCACCCCGAACAGTTTCAGTAAAAATTCAGAAAACTGAATTTCGGCTAAGTGCTGTAACTGTTAAGAGATACCAAAAGTTCGTGCTTGGTTCTCCTAGCAAACAAAATCCATTTGGGAAATTTCCAACTGGTAAATGATCACCAAGTTGACTACTTCCAGGACATATTTTTGAACAATTTTTGTAAAATGCACAAGGCCAGGGAAACTTGATGAACAGATGGCATCAAAATGTTTTTCTCTGGTTTTCAAAAACCTCTGTTTTTCTGCCTTAATAACTAGTCACAAAAACATGCATGCATCAAAAAGTTCCCAAACTCCAAAATTTAAAACAAGTGCATGGATTCTTAGTCCACACACCAGAGAACAAGATCAAGCACAAAAACCACTAAATTGGATATTTTGGCTACATAAAATCATAATTTTAAAACATCTACCTGGGTAGGGTTTTAGGGAAAAACCCTAATTGAAGAATTTTAGAAAAACTCACACAAAGCACTATGCATCTTTGAAATCTTGGATGCTCCCTTGCTAAATGATGTTGCCAAGTTAAAATCAAATCGATAAAAGGGTTTTTGGACAAAAATCTCTCAAGGCACCAAGTTGGAAATTGGAATTAAAACAAGAATTTCTTAAATGGACCTCGAGAGAAAACTAGGTTGGTTTTATGAAAAATTTAAATTGGTTTGGAAAGAAATCACTCCTTGCCTTGCAAAACACAAAGTATTGTTTCAACAAAAATATCAGGTGAAAATAAAAGTTTTTGTTGGCTCAAAAATTTGGGGTCCTACTACCACTTATACAGAGGCAAAATTTTGGGCTGTGACAGATCTTCCCCCCTTAAAATGAATCTCGTCCCCGAGATTCGTGGGTGGGTACTAGGGAATTCGAGGGTAAGGGTTTTGGAGATACAAATTTTTCCTTTATACAAAATATCTGTGCCACCAATAATTGGCTCACAGACACAGTGGGATTGGTTTGCCAAAAATTATATTTGCAAAGGGTTTAGGGAAAACGAGGGGTACTGTTTCGAATAAAAGGATAGAAGAACACGGGGGTGAGCTGCTTACTCACTGACATGGGGGACCGGGGTCCACCTGGCAGTCTCGCCTCTCTTTCTTCTCTTCTTCTTTCTCGCTTTCTCTCCTTCCTCACATGCCCGGGATTCAGTGCGCGGAGCACTCATCGGTGGGGGTACTGCTGAGCGTGCTGCGCTGCAGCGGCCAGCACGGCTTTGGGGCTCAAAGATTCGATGATTTCGCGCCAAAGGGCGAGCACTGCTCGTGATTTCTTCACTTTCCCGCGCAAGACGGTGGCGAGGGGCGGCACTCGAGCTCTGGTTATAAATCGGAAACCTACTAGGCTCTTCTCCTCCTCACATCCACTATGAGCTTCATTAACGCCTTCTTCAAAGCCTACTACGAGATGTTGGAGAGAGCGGGCCTCATTGAGCATGTCCTCATCGTCGTGATCTTCGGGATCTCGTTGTCGGTGGTGACCGCTCTGCTGTATGCGGCGTTGGTCATTTTGATCCTTAGCTTATGCAGGTGGTGGTCTGACGCTGGTGGGGATGCTGCGGCAGTGGAGCCAGCTGCGCCGGAGGGGCCTGTTGCAGAGGAGGAGCAAGCTGCAGTGGAGGAGCAAGCTGCACCGCCGGTGGCTGAGGTGGTTGTTCTTCCAGCTGGAGGTGAGCAGGCTGCTCGAGCTGTCCGTCGTCGTCGTGGGGCTCGTGACTCGGCTTCGGGTGAGGCAGGCTCGTCTTCAAGCAGTGCCGTGGAGCGGGAGAGCGAGTAGAAATTTCTGGAGTGTTTTGCATCTGTACTGAGTTGTTGCAGTGTTCTTCGTTAGGGTAGAGTTTGTATCCTTTGTTTCCTGAAGTTTCCTTCTGTAGTGATCTCGGGTTGTATCAATCTTGTCTTCGCTGACGAGCTGGACAAGATTTGTATCGTTGAATCCTTCTTGGCTACCATAACTCTGGTCTTGCAGCATTCATAGTTTTGCAGAGATACGAGCATTCAGATAGGAGAACTTGCTACTGAGAAAATATCTCGATAGAATTTAGCCGTGCGTGAGGCACATGGTTTCCCAAAAGGGGAATCAACCTATACACGAGTTTTCCACAAACAACACAAATAACAAAGAACAAGCAACACACCTTAAGACTTGTTTCCAAATCAACACAATAACAAGAGGATCAAACACCAAATTTTAACAGAGACTGATTCGACATCAACCAACAGCTTACACAACAACACAACACCAACAAAAAAACAAGCAAACAACGTGCCGCTTCTACTAACCCACGAGCGCAGATCAAGCTACAAAGCACGGTCTACTCCGCTTGAGGGCCCTGGGTAGATGGTGGAGTACGGCCAAGACGAAGAGTGGTGTCCACCTCTCCATCTTCCGCGGGGTGGGGATCTACAGGCACACCTTCGAGGACTACACCTTGCTCTTGGGGTTGCTGCTGAACTCGGGCTACTGCACCTCGTGCTTCGATGAACTGGTGGACTGGGGTCACTGCTTCTGCTGGGATGGCCTGGAGGCTGGTACCTGACGCAGGGTTCCTTGACTCCTTCAGCTGTAGACTGACTTGGATCAGGTGCGCCGAGTGGTCACGAGTTCTTCCAGCAGGGAATCACAGAGTGCCGACATTGCAGCTCCGTAGGCGACGCTGCTAATGATGGCGGGATCGACTTCTTTGTCGGTGGAGGTCTGGATCAGCTCTGCACCAGGCTGGGGCCTGGCTGGGAAAAAGCGGAACGCTCGACTTTGCGACACCACCGGCTCTGAGTGCCGGAGACGAGCGAGAGCTTCCCAGGCTGCTTTCTGGATGGTTTGATACAGAGTAGGCATGTTCCTACCGCGGATCACTTGGGGCTGCTTCGGGCCTGAGGGATATGGACTGAGGTATACATCTGCTCGAAAATCACCCCCAGGAAATGGGGTTGAACTTTTGAACACACATAACGAGGGGGAATGTGGCAACCGAGAAGATCACAGACTCTCCTGAGGACCAGTGGAAAGCCGAGGTGCCCATCGGCCATGGTTTCTAGGAGGAAGGTGGGCAGCGCTGGCGATTCACTCGGGGCTTTGGAACTGGAGCAAGCCATGAGGGCAAGGTTTCTCAGCGGGATTCTACTTCAATGGCGAGGGTGGGGATGAATGGCAGATAGAACGGGTCTCATATAGGCTGGGATGTGTCGGTCGCTTCTTAAGGAAGATCCCGGCGAGTCTCTCTCACGCAGGGGGACAAGTCCTACTGCACCTTACGGCGGACCGACGCCTAGCCATGCCGGTTAGGCGGAGATGGGTCAAATCCATCGGGCTCTCCGTAGGGGAACATCAACTGGCAAATTTGAATGGAGATGAGGTGACAGAAGAAAACTTTTGGGAAAATCCTTAACTGAGAGGGGTAAAGTTTAGAATAGTTTAAAAAGATGAGAGGAGAGTAAGCTATACTTAGGCTTCCTCAGATAAAAATATTTTAGGTAATAATTTAGTGATACCAAAAATAGTTTTCTTTCCTATCTGGCGTCCATGCTAACTAAGGTCTCCTAAAGTCAGGATGGCTCTGATACCAACTCTGTGGGGACCCCAGACCGGCAGTCTGAGACCTCCAGTATGCATACATTCACGATCCCATGATCAGTCAGTCGTGAACAACATACTTAAGTTGGCATTGCAGATACATCATCCATTACATACCGAATACACATTTCCTAGAAATGGTCACATGACCCAGTTAAAAACAACTGCCACGCAGGGCAGAGAAACACATAAAACAGCGGAAGTCTTCAAACACAACCGTGGCAAAGCCCAAGTCATGCCTTGACTACCTACAGGCAACTGACTGGGAGACGTTCCTAGTTCGCATAGACGTCGACGAACTCTCAATCTTCCGCATACTCCTCATCTTCGACGTAAGCCTTCTCGTTGAGAATCTGGACATTGGAATATCCAGGGGCACAGCCATGAGTACAATTACGTACTCGCAAGACATCCCGAATGGAGCTCATAAAATGCAAGTATGCTTATAAGGTGGAATAGGTAGGCTATACTTAGGGTTTTCTACCCATGATGGATGAAAGATTCATCATGGTTGAATAATAATGTTATATCTCTGGTGAAAAAGATACTTCAGAAATAATATAGTTTCTCTCAATGGATATTGCATATCCGAGAGATTTTGACAAAGATGGTTTTAAGAAAGATTTTCTTTGCAGAACTTCTTGTAAAATAACTTTCGGCTTTCCATCACCCGTACTTCCTAGATACATAGTTCATCTTCCAGTACCTCCCAGGTACAATTCCTTTTTCCAAACTTCCTTTTGAAAACATCGACACAATGCTAGACGACGTTGCCATTCAGCTGTCCATGACCGCGGACGCGGCTATTCGAATAGTTTTGACTCTGCAGAGTTTGTACACTTTCACCACACCATCCGGTACATCTGCCGTGAACACCACGGACTGCTCGTGACAGTATGCGAACATCAGATAACCGATCATAACTTCCACTATGCCGATGCTAGTATGCGATTACCTCTTCAGTTGGGTTTGTTCTCCCCGGCACCGTGTGTGTTAACCACATCATTTCTCAATACCCTTGTTCTTTCTCATAACCCAACACCCCACCGCCACGGCAGGAGACCCACTGTTGCTTGCCGGTGGCACTCGCAGTCCACACTTTGTATGCCCATATCCAGCATTCGGTTCCGGGGACTTTAACCCCTTCTAGCCAATTGAGGTAAAGTCTCACACTAACACAAACAAGCTTCCATTAAGCCCGTGCCCATTTTGAGTAATGTGGTTGTACTGTAGGGCTGTCCGGACAAGACTAGTCTATGTGTCGTTTTCGAAAACACTTCCAAAAACAATCTTCTTCACCATTCTCCCGTGGACAAGGTCCCACCTTTCCCGGGGTTTTCCGTAAAACCTTTGTTTTTCCAAAACACATTTGTTAGGGTGTCCACTTAGGGACTTCAAGATTACTATCTTGTGGTGGTAAATATACCATATGGTGGCTATGGGCTTGGCAACACCAAGTTGTGACTAATGGCAATAATAATTTATATAATAACACTAGTAATAATATCCATATCAAAAATAGTTTTGTTTGTCCAAGTTTTTGTAAAACTTCAGAAGTAAAACATGCATGATATAATGATAAGTATGGTAGCAAGCATTGGGAGCTTGCCTTGATACTGGTCAAAGTCTTGTCCCTGAAATAAACAGGCTTGACAATATGCCCCTCAGCAACTGCTTCTTCCTCGTGTTCTAACGTCGCAAAAAGAAAGTAACCACCAATCAGTACCAACTAGAGGTACATACTAACAGCAAGCATCACATACAGCAAGCAAACATTATCACACAACAATCACCTACTTTTCAAAATAGAAATCTACCACACACTTCTAGTTGAAAAAGAAACTAATAGAGCTATGCTCTAGTTTTGAGAATCTTACTCTCAAACCAAAATGCAATGGGATCAGTGGGTGTTCCACTATCAACCCAAGGCATCAAGAGGTCATTTAGCCTCTGGTCATTTACAAAAATCACCTAAACACAAGCTAGATAAGAATCTATCCATACTAGTGAGTCACAAATATTTTCTAGAATATAATTCTAGCTAAACATGCTTTGCTAAAACTAAGTAATGTCCAAACAATGGTGACATGCTAACCAACCAGTAGCAACATGACTTGCTACTGATATTCAAACAACACATTCTAAAATCATGCACACAAAGTATTTATCCACAAACAAAACCTAAAAACTAGGAAAAAACTAGGAAATAACCATACTAGTGAGATTATTCCTAACCAACACATGCAACACTAAACTTTTCTAACATGCTAGTGATAAGATCTAACACACTCATAAAAGGGATTATCACACTTATACATGCTAGAAATCACAAAAATAACACTAACACAATTTACAAATCTAAATAAAACTATAAACAATTATTTACAGAAAAGCATGAAAACTAGTTATGCACACCAAATTTAATCTACAGCTCAATAAATCACACCAAGCTAGGATTAGGTACTCCTAAACACATACAAGCCAACACAATTGGATTCACATCAAAAAGCATCACCAAATAAATTACAAAACTCCTAGAAGGGCTCACTGGACATTTACAAACACACATGCCATTTTATTTAGGTTGATCTTTTGCAAGCAAGACCAAGTGCTACTGCTAGGTAACACTTAGGGCTTTCCAAAACAGTTGAGTTTGCATTTTTGCCATTCTTAGAAAAAAGTTATTTAAGTTTTAGTAAAATCCAGTACTTCTGCCTCACATTTTATTTCTCCAAAAATAAAGACCAAAAAGCAGATCTGCAAGTTGGGTGTGTTTAAGAACTTGCAGAGGTGCTTCCCAGATTTTTGGTTGGATTTTATTTGGTGTTTTACTATTTTAAAACGATTTAAACTAAGGGACAAAGTTTCTGCCTAAAATCAAAACAATAAACACTGGAAAAGAAAAAAAACGCGCGCGGGCCGAATCCGCTGAGCCGAGCCCAGCTAAGGCCGAAAGCGGCCCAAGATGGTGCGCGCTGCGCTGCGCGGCGCGGGAACGGCTCGCGTTCAAGCGGAGCCGTCGATCTGGAGATCGACGGTCCAGGGTCATCGTCGACCTCTCCTTCCTTCTCTCACCACGGCGGCACAGGACGAACTCGAGCTCGGGTTTAGCTCACCTAGGGGCGTCGTAGGGCAGTGTCACGGGGTCGGGGAGGTCACGTGTGCTCGAGGCAGTGCAGGGGTGGCGACAGCAGCAGCAACGGCGCCACGGCACAGCTCCGGCGAGTTGCTGGTCCGGGACGGCGTCGAGGATGGCGGCGGCGCTCCTACAAACAAACGTCCCGAAAACTATGTCAGGGACGTGTTCCAGGTGCTAGGGGGTGAGGTGGTGCAGAGAGATCGGAGAAAAGGGCAGTGGAACGGCGGCTACCTCCAAACGGATCTCGCTCGGGTCCGGTGGGAGTTCTCCCTCCGTCTCGCTCACAGAGAGCAAGCGGGGAGTAAAGGGTGGTGTGGGGCGAGTGCGGGTGGTGTGTGTGTGCTGGTGGCGAAGCGTGCGGCTCAGGGGTGGCTTATACACGAGGAGATGATCATCTCCTCCTCTCGGGGTCAACGGAGGGGCGGAGTGGCGAGAGGAGAGCACGCAAACGTCGGCCCCAGGCATCCTCTGCTCGTCAACCCATGTCTCCACGGACGCAAACACGGTTGGCAAGGCGAGGACGCGAAGGAGAGGGAAGAAAACGTGCAGCTCTCCTTGCCACGGTCGCCTCCCAGGTCACCTCCACGGCTCCACCTTTTCTCCCCCAAGTTGACCTCTCCAATGCCAACCAATGGCATGGCTAGAAAGCTGGGACATGGGGGAGTAGAGTGGACAAAGTTTCCCTTCCTGGTTTACCCAAAAACAGCACAAAAACGTGCTCCCAATTTTCACCCCGAACAGTTTCAGTAAAAATTCAGAAAACTGAATTTCGGCTAAGTGCTGTAACTGTTAAGAGATACCAAAAGTTCGTGCTTGGTTCTCCTAGCAAACAAAATCCATTTGGGAAATTTCCAACTGGTAAATGATCACCAAGTTGACTACTTCCAGGACATATTTTTGAACAATTTTTGTAAAATGCACAAGGCCAGGGAAACTTGATGAACAGATGGCATCAAAATGTTTTTCTCTGGTTTTCAAAAACCTCTGTTTTTCTGCCTTAATAACTAGTCACAAAAACATGCATGCATCAAAAAGTTCCCAAACTCCAAAATTTAAAACAAGTGCATGGATTCTTAGTCCACACACCAGAGAACAAGATCAAGCACAAAAACCACTAAATTGGATATTTTGGCTACATAAAATCATAATTTTAAAACATCTACCTGGGTAGGGTTTTAGGGAAAAACCCTAATTGAAGAATTTTAGAAAAACTCACACAAAGCACTATGCATCTTTGAAATCTTGGATGCTCCCTTGCTAAATGATGTTGCCAAGTTAAAATCAAATCGATAAAAGGGTTTTTGGACAAAAATCTCTCAAGGCACCAAGTTGGAAATTGGAATTAAAACAAGAATTTCTTAAATGGACCTCGAGAGAAAACTAGGTTGGTTTTATGAAAAATTTAAATTGGTTTGGAAAGAAATCACTCCTTGCCTTGCAAAACACAAAGTATTGTTTCAACAAAAATATCAGGTGAAAATAAAAGTTTTTGTTGGCTCAAAAATTTGGGGTCCTACTACCACTTATACAGAGGCAAAATTTTGGGCTGTGACACTTACCAATTCAAGGAAGAGAAGGCAAAACAGTACAAGGAAAAATGCTTAGAGAATACAGACAGTACAATGAGATATGCGACGTTTATGAGTAAAATGGCAGACCTTGGCAAAAAAGTATACAGCAATGGCACAAAATACCACACATTCATGCTTGAATTGGAGAAGATTCAGGAAAAATTTGCAATGGCAGAAGGAGAACATCCTGAGAATAATGACAGTTAGACGGCACATGTCGTGGAGAAGGGGCAGGCAACAGAAACATTGGCTTCACTGCACATTGTATACTGCGGCACAGCTGAAGCTGTGTCTGACATGCGGGAATCTAGATGTGCAGCAGCAATAGTCCCTAGAGAATTAATTAGGAGAATTCTCATGTTTATTTACTTTAGCTAGGGATAAGAGATGAGTCGACTAGAACTAGATAGTCTGTACGTTGTCTGTTAGATAAACGCTTGAGTTGTACTTCGTTAATCTGTTTGCCTCAGCAGTTTATGCGATTTTTGTACAGTTTGTGCTAAATGCGTGACATTCAGGTAATTCTGACAAGTCTGGGTTAAGTTCTGATCCGGCATCTTGCTTATTGTCTTATACCTTTTCTTTTTCATGTCCCTCATATTTCTTATGGTTCAGTTTTCACGATTTTTTTTCTTTCAGAAATTCAGCCTAGTCTATTTGGCAAAATTAACGGGGATTGAGAATTTTCATCAGCGATATCCATCTCTAGGACTGTATACTTTATATCGAATTCATTACAGCATCCGATACTCAACACAGGGGAAACGCAGAAAAACCCGTCAGTTTTGAGTTCTGGGAGCCGTAAAAACGACCAAACAGAAGCACAAAAAGCGGCTGTAATCAATTTATTTATGCGTATACCCAAAATGGAGCCTCCCCTGCTGCAAATTTAAATTTGAATTAGGTGGTGCGTACAGAAAAAATCCAAAAATGTGGCGGGAGACCGGTAGCTCGCACGCCCAAGCCCCCCTCCCCTCCCGTGTGCCGGGGGCTCATTGGGAATGATTGGGATGCTGGGAGCTCGTGCGAGCTCCCATTGGTACTCCCTGGCCGAGTTGTGCTGCCCGTGCCGTGTCCTGCTGAGAGTGACTGTGAGGTGCTCGGTGGAGTGATTCCTTCTTGCAAGCTTGACAAGCGCTAGGAGGAGGGCTACGAGAAGGAAGATCTTCGCAAAGCTCTGGTGAAGCAGAAAGCTTTCTGCACCGCCAAGTACATGAAAAATCGAGAGAAGCATCGGGCCAAGTTTGAGCTTGCACGTCACTCCCTTTCGCCATGGTCGAGGAGTATGATGCGATGGATGACTTGGGCCAAGGGGACACTTACAAGGAGGACTCCGCTGCCTCCTCATTCCAAGCCACGGGTCTTCGATTACAATTAGTCTTGTAATTTTACTCGATCTAATCTTGTATCTGAACTTATAGTTGATGGTGTCCTTGATCTATATCAAAGCTGAATTTTGTGTTTGCAATGTTTTAATATGTGCTTGATCAACGTGTTGTTTGAATTACATGTGTCTCTATGCGTTGTTTAAGCGAAAAACGAGTTTAAATTAGAGAAAAACTTTTTTAACTACACATTTTTTGTATATCTGTTCTAATACTACCTAAAATCTTTTTTAGCACGAGATTTGTGAGTATTGCTAGATACCTGAATTGGCACGTAAGACTTTGCGAAAAAGTTGCCAGGGGCAACTATGATTGTGGTAGGTAGGCCTAAAATTAAACTCAAAACTGGCGAGTTAAACGAGCAGAGCGTAGCTCAACTAGGCTTGGCTTCGATTTTCTATCCAACGAACCAAACCAAGTTTTCATTTTATACATTAAACGAGCCGAATTATTAAGTACTCGTTTAGCTAATTTAACTTGGTAAAAAGAGTCAATACCTGATATTCTTATTTTCTCACTAAACAATTGTTCTTGATAATATTAGTATATCGACTACAAATTAGTTGATTGTGGTATATATTCATTGATCGTTGTGATGATTGTATCATACATGTTCAAATAATTAATAATAATTATATGTACGAGTTTGTGAAAAAGTTCTAAGGATAACTGTGACCATGGTAGATAAACCTGTAATTAAAACTTGAACTTGCAAGTTAAATGAGTATCTTTTAAACGAGTACTAGCTGATAACTTGACTTGGCTTGGCTTGTACTTCATGTCATTTTAGGGGAATAAAGGGAATTCTGCACCCGGTGAGTTAAGCGGTGGCCGTTTACTCTATAGCGCAAGGGTTTGGGAGCAACGCAGCACAACACACAAAGGGTTACAGAAGCAGAGCAGCGCAATAGATCCCTCCTCCTCCACCTCTCCCGTCCCGCATCTCGGTTCTCTATCCAGCAGCCGGCCGCCGCGCCACAGCTCTCCTCAACGGCAGTTTCCCCTCGCCGTCCAGACCCGAACCCTCCTCTCCTTGCTCCAGCATCCAGCCTGAGCCTATCCCTCTCCTCTCGTCCCGCCTTGGATATCTGGATCTACTCCCCCTCCGCGGTGCGCCTGGCCGGCGGATACCTACAAGGTACACACAGAACACCTAGGTTTTCATCATTTCTCTTATTATATCGTAGTATGTTTCTTTGATCGAGGTGCCGGCCGAACCCCAAAATCAGCTACCGATATGCACGACGTATCGTAGATGGAGTGAAATGGTTACAGCTTGTCATGACAGGAATGGTCACCGAGTTGGACAACCCAGGAGCAGACATCGCAGCAGATCAATCTGCAAAGAAGAGGAAGATACACATTGTAGCTGCCGATGAAGGCCCCCCTGCACCAAAGTCGCCTACAACAAAGGTATCGCCGGAACATATCTGTATTTTTTGTTTTGTGCACTCGTCAGTCAAAAATACTGGTGGGCACGCGTTCCAAATGATTGTTTGTGGCTTGTTGGACTATTTTATCTATTTAGTGCCTTGTTGGACTATGAAATTTAAATGTCTTTGGTAGGTATTTTAAGTAAATAGAAATAGTATTGCTATACTAGCTGGTGTACCTATTCCAATGGGTTTTCTTTTGATAGTAGGCAACACTCGCATCTCAAAACGAACGATGCACGTATGGTAACTTTGTAATATTGTAGCACTGCTGCCCTAGTTTCGGATAGTCACCTAGTTGCAACTGTACTACTGTAGTAAACGACAACACTAACTTTGTAGAATTACGGACTAAGTTTGCAAATAATAACTAACATCTGAATGGTGTGGCCGTGGCGTAATACTTATTTCTTGCATCAGGGCTGCTATGTATTTTGTGTTGTTGCCTTGTTGGAGTCAGAAAGAAAATTCATGTCCAGAACAGTTAGTGCACCAGTCTTTGTGGTGTTATGTTTGGAGAAAATTCTGACAGAGAATAATTAGTTTTGTGTACTTTATGTCAGTTTTCTATTTGACAAGTCATCTTATTACACAGCACTAAAATAAATTAACTGGAAATCATGTATACGGCAGATGGAGCCTCCTTCTCAATTAATCACGAGTCTTGTATCTGGCTTTAGACCTATCTCATTTTTTCTAATGTTTGTTAAGCAGACCTATTTTAACTGGTCCAACCAGATAGATAGTCAGATGTTTTTATTTTTTCTCCCATTAATATGGTAATTCCAAGTAGGCTGTAAGTAGCATAGATAGATATAAAGTAGATAAATGTCTTGTACAATTATCAAAATTAATCGTGGCTGTATTTCACAAAAAATGATTGCAGGCCAGTAAAAATGCTGTGGAAGCAATGATGTTTGCAAGTGAGTTGAGCAAGGTACTTAAGCAACAACTTTGTCATTTTTTCAGAATGAATTCATGTCTGGTATTAGTTAGGATTAACTAATAACGATTAACTAATACCTAACGCAGGAACCTGTTGGCAAACAATCAATGAAAGAACAAAGATCACAACCAACAGGTGATAATCATCAGGTATGCAAACCAGACAAAACATAATTATGGCACTTTAGTTCAAAAATCCAATACGACATTCTACAGTAGCTTATCATTGTCGTGCAGGAAATATCTTCAGATAGTATTGAAAAGAATACATATGGACTATTGGCAGATGAAGTTGAGAGAGAAACCAACTCAGTCAGCCATTCAGTGCAGCAAGCTGAAGAACAAAACCAACTACATGTTAACGTGGAAAACAATGAAATGGTAAGCAACAACACCAGTGAAAGTGATCCAGACAGCAGCTCGGGGAGTGACTCAGAAAATGAACTAGGAAAATACTTTTATCCTAAATTTGAGGAATTGGAGACTGCAAGAAAACCAGAACCTGGAATGAAATTCCAGACTCTTGAAGATGCGAACGGATTCTATAATACATATGCTCTCCTAAGTGGCTTTGTGGCAAGGAGAGGCACAAATTATAAGAGAAAGAAGTATCAGATCGAATGCAACCGGAGTGGAAAATCAACACTAACTCAGGACCCGAACAAGAGGAGGAAAATAAATACTGTAGAGAAGACAAATTGCCAAGCAAAGGTGATAGTTAAGCTCACTAAGGGACTATGGGAGTTCACAACAGTTAGGAATGAGCACAACCATCCACTATGTTCAAACCCTTCCCTCACAAATTTTTTCTTGAGCCACAAGCACATGCCAACTGAAGAGAAGTCGTTTCTAAAAGTTCTGCAGCGAAGTAGGATACCTCCCAATAAAGTTATGAAGATATTTAGGAGAATGAGAGGCAGTTTTGGAAACATACCGTTCAAGAGGAAAGATGCGACCAGTTTACAGTATGCAGGACAACAGAGAACTGAAAATTCAGATGTTGAAAGCACACTGAAGCACTTCAAAGAACTGGAGCTGCAGAACCCATGTTTTGTCTATGCCAAGCAAACAGATGAACACAATATAGTCTGTAGTATTTTCTGGACAGATGCAAGGTCGAGGATGGATTATGAAATATTTGGAGATTTCGTGTCAGTTGATACTACCTATACCACAAATAGGCATAATTTGCCCGTTGCTACCATCATTGGGATAAATAACCACGGGAGAACCCTCTTGTTAGGATGCGCCCTGCTGCATGATGGGAAAGCTGAAACCTTCAAATGGATGCTTGAAACACTTTTGCAAGTGATGGGAGGAAACATACCAGGATCAATCATAACAAACCAGGATGAAGCCATGGCAGAAGCAATTGTTGAGGCCATGCCACAAGTAAGGCACAGGTTTTGTAAACGGGATGTGATGCGGAAAGCACATGAAAGGATAGCAGCCTTCTTGGCAGCAAGAGGCAACCTAAAACCAGAGCTGGATAGCTTAGTTGACAACTCACTTACAGAAACAGAATTTGAAGAAGGATGGGTTTCACTGATGCAGAGATACAATGCAAGTGAAAATGAGTACCTTCAGTTCATGTGGCGAATAAGAAAAATCTGGGTGCCTGTTTATTTCAGACATGATTTCTATCCATTTGTCCAGTCACTTGGATGTGGCGAATGCACAAACTTATTATTCAAAGACTCCGTGCTTCCTAAGGACAGCATCGAGAAGTTCATAGAAAGATACGAGGAGATACAAAAGAAGATGATAAAAACGGACGATGAAGATAGACAGCAGACAGGAACTGTACCTTTATGCTTCTCATTGCAGCCTATAGAAAAGCATGCATCTAATATTTACACAAGGCAAATATTCCTGAAAGTACAGAGCGAACTACTCCATTCTACAGCATTCAACGTGCAAGAGGTACAAAGGGGGGCTGTGTACCGACTAGAAAAGGTTTTCAACTACGAGAATCCAGAGTTTGATAGAAAATATTTTGAAGTGCTAGTTGAACCTTGCAGCAATGCTTTCATATGCCAATGTGCAAAGTTTGCCAGAGATGGAATACTGTGCTGCCACATATTCAGACTTTGTACACAGTTTGGAATCAATGAAATACCAGGGCAATACATAGTGGCCAGATGGACTGACACATTCAAAGAAGAGAAGGCAAAACAGTACAGGGAGAAATGCTTAGAGAAGACAGACAGTACAGCGAGATATGCCATGTTAATGAGTAAAATGGCTGACCTTGGCAAGAAAATATGTGGTGATGGTGCAAAATGTGACACATTCATGCTGGAATTCGACAGTATACAAGAAAAATTGTTAACGGCAGAAGGAGAAAATCCACAGAGCAGTGACAATTAAACATCACGTTTTGTGGACAAGGGCGCAGGCAACAGAAGCATTTATCTACTCTTATCTTTGTCCAGGTCGAGGTGGATGCTCTTGTCCAGGATGAAGGAGAATTGCAGTTGGCTTGTTTAGTTTAGCTAATTAGTTTAGAGATAAGAGTTCAGGATAACCGGATTGTCTATGCGCTGGTGGTCTGTTAAGGTGTAGAGTTAGTTCTCGTGAGTTTTGTGCCAGAAGAGCATGAGTTTATCCAGCATTACTGTAGTTAGCAGTTGGCTTGTTTAATTTTAGCTAATTAGTTTAGAGATAAGAGTTCAACATAACAGGATAGTCTATGCGCTGGTGGTCTGTTAAAGGTGTAGAGATAGGTCTCGTGAGTTTTGTGCTAGAAGAGCATGCGGTTTATCCAGCATACTGTAGCTAATGCTGACGAGGCTGAGATAATTTGGCATGTTGTCTTAACATTTGTCTGCATGTTTATCTTCTAGCTTGCTGCACTCCGCCTTGATGAACATTTCAAATTTTCAGTGTTCAGACCTGAGTTTATTTGATAGAGAACCCAGGGAGGATTGAGAAATGTCATCCTTTTATCAATATTCATATGTATTTGTATGTGTTGGATCGTATTCATTTGGGGTGACATGGTGCGATCTAGTGAAAAAATTTCAGATTGCAACTAACTATAGAATGGCATCACAGTTCGTTTATGTTTTTGGGAGTGCTGGACACACGAGACACGATGTCTCCATCAACAACGGCTAAGGTGGTGGAAGAGGATGTGCTCATCGACTTCAAGCCCAATTCCAAGTGTCGACCTCCACCTCCGTTCGCTGCACCCCAACCTTCTAAAGCCGACCGCTGGGCATCGCTGCACTGCCGTGGAGAGGTGAGGAGTTTGGGGCGTGAAGCGATGGTTTTCCATCAGATTTTAAATGAAACAACAAGACTCATAAGTCATACTGTAACAAAAACCCTCAAGTGATGCATTACAACTTTCAGTTCAATAGAAAGTCAAATTGATCTATTGTCCAAACCAAAAACCTTAACGATGCATTACAACTTCCAGTTTAACAGTACATGAATATGTATTGCCCCAAACACAAGCAAGAAACAGATCATGGAAGTTCATCCCAATCAAAATTATTCTTTCTATCGGAGTATTTTTTCTCTATGTCGAGAAAGAATCAAAAACACAACTTTTCTCAGCCGAGACAAGTCAGCACCTCCCGCGCTTCTTCACTGGTTTCTCCTCCTCGTCCGAGTCGACGCCGTCGTCAAGATCCTCGTCGTCGAAGTCGCCGTCGAACTCCTCGTCGCTGCCCATGTCCTCAAACTCGTCATCATCGTCGTCGTCCTCCTCCTCGTCGCTGACCACCGCCGCCTTCGTCTTCCGAGCACCGCCGGCGTACCCGCGCCGGGCACACAGCGCCGCCGCCGCGGCAGCTGCGGTAGACTGGAGGGACCAGCGCGTGCCGGCGGTGAGCGCCGCGGCGGCAGGCAGAAGAGACGCCGCCGCTGTCGGGCGGGAGGCCGACGAGGCGAAGCGGCGGATGGCCAGGGACGCGACCGTCGCGGCGGCGCGCTGCATGGCGGGCGTCGATATGATGCGCGCGTGAGGGTGGCGGCTGGCTAGGGTTTCGAGGGTGGCTGCCTTGGGTTACGGTGCGAGGTGGGTTTTTAATGGAGGTGGTGGGCACGAGATGCGAGGTGGGGAGATTCGTTCGGGAGCGCCGCCGCCGCCGGCTTGGCTCAGCGACGTCTGCGCATTTGTTTCTTCTTTCGTACCTAGTGGGTTAGGGCTTTTCTGGTAGTACAATTGGGAATGGGCCAGAAACATCAACCGTCGTTGGAGAATGGTGGCCCAACGCCTGTTTGTGAGGCCAGAAAGTTCGCTCGGACGTGAGCGAAAAAAAAACTCTGCCCAGATAAGACGACCTCAATTTTTACCAACAAAAACACAAAAATCCACCAAGTAATTGCATGTCTTATGTAGTGGCATCTAGGTGTGTAAATAAATAGGATAATTTTGCACCGTTTTGATTCTGAAACCGTTTTTGAGAATCCACATCCAGTCCAACTCAATTCGACTAAGGATATCCGATTCCCAACTTGACATTCTGATACGGTATGGGATATAGTGCAATTTGGCATGGGCCTGAAACATCAACCGTTGAATGAAGCGTTGGAGAATGATGGCCCAACGCGTTAGGGGGCTCGGATGTGAGCAATTTTTTTAAACTTTGCCCAGATAAGAAGATGTCAACTTTAGTTTTACCCAAATTTTACACAAAAAGGCACCTAGTAATACGAAAATCCAATTTGGAGCCCGAGCACACATGCACTCGAAATCCTGTTCCTACGTTTTGCATTGGGATCTGTTCCCCCGTTCCTGCAGACTAGTTTCACCGTAGTAAAAACCAGGCCAGAGGCCCACTGGCCCTGTCATTATTTGTTCCGTTCCTTCCGGCACAGATGGAAGAGAACGGAACCGGCCGTGTTCTGTACTTCCTAGCCCGTTAACAGAGTCCTCCAACTTCCAAATCTGCAGCTTCAGTCCCCCAAATCTCGCGATCTTGGTTGCTTCTTGCGATCCCGTGATCTACTCCAGTCCGCGATACCTGCGATCCTGTTGTCCTTCCCGCGATCTCGCCTCTTGCTCGCCGGAGCCCCTCCCGGCTGGCCGCCGGCCGCCGGAGCTTCTCCCTTGCGCTCCTGCTCCTGCTCGCCGGAGCCCCTTCCTGCTGCCCCGTAGCTCCAGGTCCTCCTCGCCGTGCTCCAGGCCGCCACCCTGCTCCTCGCTGCCCTGCTCCAGGGCCCCTACTGCCAGATCGCGTCCTGGTCGGCCGTGGCTTGCGTCTTGGTGGCCTCTCCAGCGTGCGGCATCCACATGTCTTGCTGCATATAGCCTGAAGAACCTGAAGAACAAGAACCTGAAGAATAATAACCTGAAGTGTCGATTTTACATGTTTGGAATAATCATACAGAACACGATTTGGGATACATAGCAACTTTAAAAGAGAGCATTAAAACCTAAAGATTCAAACATTTGTTGTTGCTGCAGACATAAGCTTGTGAAACATCAAATTCTGAGGTTCTGTCATGATCATCGTTTGTGCTTGGACAGAGGCTGTCAAATACAACCCATCCACCCATTAACTAAGTTCTAGACTACAAAAGCAGCTGAAGATAAAAAAAGACAGCTTAGGATTTTTCAGTTTTGTGCTACAGTGGATAAGATCTCAAGGAATGTATTTAGATGGTCAATAAGTTCTTCATTATTTACAAAGAGCAGAAAAGAAATGCTAGCGAGTGTTTTCTTTATCGTCCTTCATCTGGGATATCAGATTGGGTTCCTGCAAATCTGGAACACGGACCAATGTGTACAAGTAACTATGTCAGTTTAGTTAGTTCGGAGGACATGGAAATGTTGCCAGTCAAGTGACATGCTAATGGAGTATTAGATATTCTAGGTCGCCATGCTCGTCGCCATGCTCAAGCTCCAGTAAAACTAGGTACACTTAGGTGCTTCATAGTTTAGTGCAAAAATCTTCGATGGCAAAGTCACATAAACAAGGAAATGTGCCAATCATGATGATCCTGATTGGCAGGTTGCAATAGTTGGGAGTTGACTGCGGTGGTTGATTCTTTTGTTTGTGTAATATTGTCCTACTTGTACAATTGATCTTTGTTGGGCCGCTTAGACTATATCTCTGTCTACTACCAGTCGTGAGGAAGCCGGACAAACAATGCTACCATTGTAATATGCTAACTGCATACAAACTGCAGTTTCTAGAAAATGTCAAGGTCAGGATGATACTACACGTTTTTGTAGAAGATGGGAAGATGATACCGTTTTAGAAGGAACAAAGTGTGTAATCCATTGCATTTGAACAAATTTCAGTAGAATATGGGTTATAAATGATGAGTTGAACCAAGATCCACGAAATATTATCCTCCGAGCAGTAATTGCAAGAGAACATATCCTTAGTTAACCAGCACAAGAATTTCGAGCAAAAGAATATTTTCATAAATTTATTTGTACTCCTTACTTACGGTAACAAGGTGAACGTTGAATAATTATCTTGTTGGAGTAGAAATTTTGGTGCAAAATTTGATTCTTCAATGAATAATTATCACAACCTTGCAAACATTGAAACAAGTGTAGACAGAATACAGATTCACATGTTTGGCACGCTAAATACTCCACGGATTTGACAATCACAATATACTCAACATCAAAATAATTACCACTTCATTCTCTGCACATGACTTAACAATTTGTAGAACACCCTAATCCAATCATCCTAACCCACCATGTCTTAGCAGAACAGATCAGACAGAGCTGCAAGAAACCACAGCGGCATCTCTTGCATTCTTGTCACACCAATATCCGGTGATCAGTTTGCCACCCATTGGCATGGCCTGATATCTAACGAGTAGGGATTTCTATTCAACAAACAAAGACCTTAATCTGGCACATAAAACTGATCCGTGAGCACTACATATAGAATTCAGACAGCTTGAAGTATCTTCAGAAATAAGTGTCGAAGCAAACATTTTAATCCTTATGAGATGTACACCTAACATGGACAGAAAATGTTGAATCCTTATGAGACGTATTCACGTACAATCTATTTCAGGAGTAGATCAGTATCTACCATCCTAACCTTTTACTGGAACTAAGTACTCCATCCTAATGTCTAGACATTGAGGGTCTCGTTGTGGATGGAGAAAGGAGATGAGCACCTGCGGATGTACTCATTGTTCTGCCTGTAGGCCGGCAGCGCCCGGTACTCGATGAGGCTGTACCGTCTCTCCTTCTTCCCCTGCTTCCTCCATCCTCTTCCGCCAGCATCGGCCTACCCACCTCAGCCTCCTCCCCTGCCGCCATCGCCGAAGCTTGAGATGCCGGATATGAAAAGCGGGGCCGCTTGCTGTCCATCTCGATTCCATCCGAGGCCTCGTCTCGCCCCCTTTCCACACCCACAGAGGACTAAGCTTGGGCCACGGCCTCGGAGGCCGACACAGGATATGGCTCCACAATGCTGCTTCGAGCTGCCGTGACCAAGTCGTTCAGCGGGTCCTTGCTATCTCCTCCAGCTTCAGGCAGCGGGAACCTGCAGTACCAGATCTGTAATTCCCCAAAAATCTATACATCACCCCACAAATCCAGATACAGATAGCGCCTGTCATTACCTGTCAACTGAATCTAGGAGGAACGACTCGATCTCAGCAATCTCCGCTGCTCCCTCGGCCAGCACACCCATAGCCTCCTCCCCGCCGGCCCGCCCATGGCCCCGCCGCGCCGCGCCGCCCCGGTTGCACGGGGAACCATGTATCTTGACGTCATGTCCTCGCGGTGCAGAAAAATACGGCGTTATCATCCGTCCGCCAGCGCCGTCTCACGGGCGTCCTGCCACTCAGAATTGGGTCCCGCAGTCCACGCTATTAGTTGCGATTCACCGCACCATCAATTTTTTTACTGTCCCCACGCACGCGCGGACAACGACTGGTTCACAATCTCGAACAGTTCGCAGCGGTCCAGATATCCAGAGCACCTGTGCTCGGGAGCCAAATCGCCCTCGGCCCTAGTAAGATGGCTTTCCATGTTCACAGAGTGCTTAACCATCTTGAAATTCAAGCCCAATCATCATTGTAAACAACATAATATGTATCACAAAAGTAACATATGTAATTGGTCTTTGAAATAAGCTTTCAAAGGTGTAATTTGTATGTAAAACGAACTCGTTGATACTTTGTTTTATTTGTTTTCTTGCAATTGCAAATGGATTGAATGTAGTTTGACCGGGCGAGGGTCCAGGATAAGATGGACATGGCTAATAAATTTGGAGAAGAGTGAGAAATAAATGAAAATAAAGTTGGGAAAAGAAAAATATATTGAATCCTTGGAGCTTGAGAAAGACAGATGATGAAAGAAACAAGTAGTTGATGAACATAAATTACATAAGGAGATCAACTAGGGCAAAACTGGGGTGTCGTCCATGTCTATTCACTGGGTCAGCCATGAGGTTGGTAGTCGACGTCATCCGTCAAGCTTCTTGAATTTCACCCCTTGACTTGGTCCCCGAATTAGCCTCATGAGTCTACCTGGTATTTGTCCCACCATCATGGAATGTTTTATTCATTTATTGTATCGTCTTGTATGAACTGTTTAAAATTTTAGCTTGTGTTGCCGAGACTTATTTCTGTTTACACTGAATTGTTAATTGGTGATGAATTGATTGTGAGCTATATGGTGATTGGCATACATGTGTATGCATTTGCATGGATTTGAAGTTTGGGCGAGTGGATAAATGGGCGTTGTCAGGCTATTATCCGCGGATACATCTGAACGTGTCCATAAACATATGGGGGGGTTAAATTAGTAAAGTTTAGTTGGAGATGCTCTAAAAGTAATTGGTATTTCTATTGATGAATGAAGATTATTTGAAATTCTGACTTGTTTACAAATGACGGAATACGTGAAAATTAGCAAAACTGGCAATTATTTGCAGATGCCATACATATTATTTGATGCACACTGCAAACATTTAAGTACAAAAAGTTATATATTGACTTATACGATGATTTTAATAAGAAAAGGAGAAGAAGAACAATGATAGATTGATAGATCGTCATGCGTACACAGCATGCATGCATGCATGCAAGAACAATGAATATGTTCTAGCTACAAGGTTCCAAGCACCAACATGGATCTGAGATATAACTAAGCCTTGGGCGTCTCCTCCTCCTGGGCCTTCGCCGGCTCTGGCTCGGACGGAGCAGCAGCTTCTGCTGGCGCTGCACTCTCTTCGGTGGCCGGCTCGGCTGCGGCAGAAGTAGCCTCCTCAGAACCCGCAGCTTGGGCCACTACTTCGTCTTTCTTCTCCTCTGCCGCGTCTTCTTTCTTCTCCTCTGCCTCCGTCTCCGCAGCGGCCGGAGCCTCCCTGGGCATCTTCTCGGCCTCGGCGCCAGGGAGCAACGTGGTGACCTTGTCGAAGGTCGCGAAGAGCGGGCTGGACAACAGGGCCGGACCCACCTTGGCGATGCCCTCGCTCACTTGTTTGGCTCCAGGGAAATCTGAAACCAGTAAATATGAATCAACAGCATTCAGCAACAAATGCTATATTGAGGATTAATCTTGAGGTATTTTGAACATTTTATATATACCAATGTTGGCAAGATCTTCTATGAACTTGGTGATGCGTGCAGAGTTCTTCTTGATCCAGGACACCTTCTTTTCCTTGATCAGAACCTATAAAGAAAACACGTGCAAAAATTATGTTATTGTTCCGTAGCTTTAAAACACGACAAAGATACCAGCCCGTCCATTATTGTGACAGTGCACATGGGTAGGGTTTACACAAAATGCCATTGCTTTTGTCAGGGCGGACCTAGAAAAATCAGTCGCCGGGGTCATGTATTATGGTTTTACCTTGAGTATGCTAGATCAACAGTGCCATTAGCTTAGGGCATCTCTAACCGATCCCCCAAAATCGGTTAGAGGAGTAAAAATAGGCAGCGGCGGCACCTAACCGATCCCCAAAACGGTTAGAGGAGGGAATTTTTACTCATCGGAGGAGTAAAAGTGGCGGCCGACTCCTAAATTTACTCCTCCGAGGCCAGTTCCGAGAAAACCTCCCGCCGCTCGACCCGCCGCACCTATTCCCGCCGGCGTCGCCGCCGGCGACCCCCATACCCCGCCGCCCCCACCCCGGTCCCTCCGCCGCCCTCCGGCCCACCTCTCCCTCGCTCGCCGCCTCTCGCCGTCGCCGGAATCGACGGGGCGAGCTCGTTTTCGCCGGCCGCCGGCCCGATTTGGAGGAAATCGGGCTCCGTCGCCGTCGATTCGCCGCAACTTCGAGCCGTCGGAGGCTGGGAAGGCTGTAGAAGGCAGGCACCGTCCCCCTCGACGCCTCCTCTGCCCTACCCGACGACCGCCCGGCCAACCTCGTCACCTCCTCCGCCCGTGAGGTGTTCGACCGAATTGCAAGGTGAGATTTTTTAGCCGAATTTGTTTGTTTTTGTTTTCAAATTTGAACGGCGTCGTCGTCGTGTAGATGAAGAGGTTGAGGGAGTTCCTCTTGGACGACTCATCGTCGGAGGAAGAGGAGGAGGACGACGACGACGTCGAGATGGCCATGGCCGTCATTTTGAACGATGAAGTTCGGCGGCCGAGGCTTGGATCGCAGTTCGGCCGTGCATACATCAACCGGGATAGAGCCGAGGGCCATGCCAAGATCATGCGAGACTATTTCAACCCCAATGCCATCTATCCGGAGAAGTACTTTCGCCGACGTTTCCGTATGCACAAGAGCCTCTTTCTCACCATTGCCAAAGCGGTGGAGAAGCATGATGATTGGTTCAAGCTTCGGAGGAGTGCATCCGGTGAGATAAGCGCAAGCCCGTTGATGAAGTGTCTTGCAGCTGTTCGAGTGCTTGCATATGGGTGTTCTGCGGATGCCATTGACGACTATGTTCGTATTGGCGAAGATACCATCTTGGAGGCTGTCCGGAGGTTCACAATGGCTGTGATTGAGATCTTTGGGGATGAGTATTTGAGGGCACCCAATGAGGATGACACCGAGAGGCTCTTGGGTGAGAGCCAAGAAAGAGGATGGCCGGGGATGCTTGGCTCAATAGATTGCATGCATTGGACATGGAAGAATTGTCCAGCTGGATGGAAAGGTCAGTACAAGGGCCATTGCAACGATCCAACAATCATCCTAGAGGCGGTGGCATCGAAGGATCTATGGATTTGGCATGCCTATTTTGGATTGCCTGGGTCTCACAATGATCTCAATGTGCTTGCTAGATCACCACTTTTCAATAGGCTTGTTGCGGGTGATGCTCCTCGTGTTAGCTATGAAGTCAACAACCGTGAGTACACCATGGGTTACTATCTTGCAGATGGCATCTATCCTACATGGGCCGCCTTTGTGAAGACAATTCCAAAAACTCTCATCAACAATCCCAAGAAGGCTCACTTTGCCAAGGTTCAAGAGTCTGCGAGGAAAGATGTGGAGTGTGCTTTTGGTGTGCTTCAGAAGAGATTTGGCATAATCAAAGACCCTGCTGAGTATTGGAAGCCGAAGGTGCTTTGGCAAATAATGAAGTGTTGCATCATCTTGCATAACATGATCATTGAAGATGAGCGCGGCATGCCCGAGAACTTCCGGTACATCTCCAATGGTGATCAGGTAGAACCAGCACATGATGCCAACAGGATCCAAGCATTCCTTCAAGCCCATGCGCGCATTGAGAACAAGGAGGTGCATGAACAGCTGCAGCAGGACCTTGTTGAGCATCATTGGGTTCTCCATGGTGCTACCTAGTTTTAGTTTGAACTATTCTGATGATTTGTTGAACCCTGCCATGTGTTTGGCTTTGAATTTATTTGGTTTGTAAACTTAATATTTATTCATTCGTAAACATTTTATTTGATTGTATGTGAACTATGCCGAATGTTTGGCTATTGATAATTTGATTTCTACAAAAAAAAAGTTTACTCCTCTAAATTTAGGGGATTGGTTCCGCGCCGTCCACCTTTAGAGGAGTACTTTTACTCCTGTAAGTTTTAGGAGTCGGTTTACTCCTCTAAAGTTTTGGGGATCGGTTAGAGATGCCCTTAGCGCACACACTATTTCTTTAAGCATTTTCAGAAGTCACCGGGGTCAACTGACCACAGTCTTTGAACGTAGGTCGGCCATGCAAGAATTAGACAAAAGAAATTTAAAAAAAAGAATACGCAGGAATATGCTGCCATAACAAAATCATGCATCGGTTATATGGTATCAGCTGTACATAGTTCCAGGACGTGCAAATACGGGCAACAAAACTCACACACCATGGGAAGTTTCCGTATTATAAGCCGTTTTGGCTAGGTAGAACAGTTTGCCAAAACGGCTTATAATCAGGAACGGAGGTAGTACATACGTACCTTGACTGCGGCGGTAGCAGACTCGTAGATCTCGACCACCTTAGGTTGGAGATCCGCCTTCTTCTCCTCGAACTCGCCGTTGATTGCATCCTAGATCGTTAACCGATGATGCATAGATTGTCCTACGTCGGAGTGGAGCTTTGAGGAAATGATCACGAAATGTACGAACCTTTGATTCATCGAACGACTTGACGAGCTCGGCGGCGGCAGCGGCTTTCTTACCGGCGCTCTTGGCGAAGACGGTCTTCACCTTGGGCAGCACCTTCGACTTCCAGTAATCCATGCTGCCACGAAAGCTCGATCGATGTCGATCCCTTTCTCGGGGCTAGCCTGATATGGGAGCTGCTCCTCAGCTGGAGACGTACGAGAGAGAGAGAAACAACAGGCCGGCTATGGTGATTGGCAGCCTCCGAATCAGGACGTGAACTGGAGGCAGCGCTTTTGCAGTCTTTAATGGTGGCCAGTCCAGGTCGCTCTGAGCTGTAGTTGGAGAAGCGGCTGTGCTGGCATAGTGCCACAACCTACAAGAGTTCTGGCATTGCAGGAGTGCCACCGGCAGCTAATAATTCAGCGGGATTCCGACAATCTGCCAGCGGAGACGCAGAGGTTACGGATGATTGATTGTCACGATGCATGCATAGACGCGCGCCAAAGATATACTCCCGATTTGCACGTTGACTGATCAAGGCAAGGTCTACCGTCGGGTCTCGGGTGGGAGGCTTTCTTGGCATTACTCTCTCTCCGTTCCAAATTCGTTGGCATTACCCTCTACGTTTTAAAGTAGTATCTATACAAAGATATTTATACCAAGTGTTGATTCATGTACCCATTTAGTTTATAATGCAAAATTTGCAGTAGGGTAGTTTCCTACTGTTGCCCAACAAGCAAAAAACATACCAATCACTAGAAGAGGCAGTAGTCTTGTGATTTGAATAACCGTCTTGCGAAAGCCATTGCTCCGAGAGGCTCAGTTTGGATGTATGCATTCGGAGTCTTGCATTCCATTTGATTGAATATTAAAAGATAATGCTAATAAAAGCTACGTACTGATCTTACGAAATCAGATTAGGGTGAGGGAGATTATCAGGGGATGGGCCCAGTGAAATTCAGGATGGTGTGTAAACTAATCATGCTCGGACACGTCAGTCCGTAGGCCTAGTCGGTGAATTGTGCGTCCGTAAGTGTAGGGTTTCCGATATTAAAATCACATGATAATGAAATCGAGGATGAATGTCAATGGTTTTATTTGGATGTTGAGGTATTTGGATTTTAGAGGTTCAATGTCACATGTTATTTGGACGCCCCAAAGTGAGCAATTACAGTTATACAATCATTGTTGCTTTGTACATTGTTTTTTCCGTTAACATCTGAATTTATCTGAGTAATATATATCACATCAAAACAAAAAGGAACTACTCCCTGTGATCCCTTTTATGTGTCTTGGCAAAACAAATCACGTACAACCATTCGGCTCAACTGGCGACATTTAATTCAGATAAGAGGGTGTAATGTATAAAAAATGTTACTTCATCTTAAAACTTCCAATAAATATGGAAAATTGTACGCAAGAGCCAAATCATTGTTATTATAGCGACAACATAAAATTAATAGTCTGACGACATTGCATATTGGCAAAAATATTCTTATCAAAAGTATGATAAGAACAACAATGTAATGTCGGGTGATATGCATAATCCATTAGAATGACAATATAATGGATTAAATGGGCCGGCTACCTAAATTAAACGAGCATTCTCACATAACTTAAATGGGCCGACCTACTAACTTAAATTGGTTAGCCCACCAAATTTACATTGGCCATCCCACCTAACCCTACCTTCCCACTTAACGGTGATAGGCCTCTTGTGGGTTACATATCTATCACGGTTTACACCGTGGTAGAAGAGATGACAGCTTGAAAATAATTTTACCGCGTGTATTTTATCTTTATCTACCACGACTATCTTGTTATTCGTGGTTGATTCGTGAACCATCTACCTGGGTTCTTAGGATCTATGGTGCTCAGCCAGTTGCTTCTAACATGATACCCTTACCATGGCAAAAGACTTTAACCACGAAAATCGGGCGTGGTAAAAGTCATGTTATCTAGTGTAAACAAATCAGGACTTATCACTCCTTCATTTACATTTCCCTTGTACAACCCGCACTATTGTTACCTTCGGTCCATTTACATTGTGAAGCGTCAAACTGTTTGTCACCTAATTTGTATCATCTGCAGTATTTGAAGGTTTTTTCCTTAAGCAAACATCACATGTGGCTTCATTTATCATTGTTTCATGTCTCAAGTATCACTTATCAAGTACTGAATAGTCTCAACTTTCTTACATACTCGATTTCATAGTGTTATTTTTATAAACTCCTATTCACCCTCACCCTGTTTAGTACGCATATCTTGATCCTTCAACAATAGTCTTGATGTTGTGGCTATGACTATGTTGAAACGATATGGTCTTTTAATTGTAAAAAATCATCTCATGCATGTCCATGTTATCTACTAGTGTACGTATTGGCTCTGTTCATGATGTATTTTTCAGAGATAGGAATTTCCTGAGCTATGTACGGCAGTGTGAACATGATTGGGTCCCAACGATTTCGTTATCTCACATGGATAGTTGCATAATTTTCCTTGTAGTCGTGCATGACTATGTATTTTCCTTTTACAATGTATTTTTCGTTGAATTATGTATTTATACAACCTTAGCCATGAAATGGTGGCACGCAATTCACGAACAAGTCCCATGAGTTGAAATACACATGTGGCATCCTCATCCTACACCTCATATCAAATTTGCATAAATTGTACTCCCACTACCAAAGATTAATGCGGTTTTTGGGCCCTTCCTATGTTAAAAAATATTGACTCTGAGCGAACAAGGCGGAGGCCTAGTGGTAGGGGCACAGTGGTGCTACCCAGCAGACCAAGGTTCGAATCCTATCAGGAGCGAATTTCATTTGGTGCTAGTGCCCATGGGTCGCATTTAAAAAAAAATATTGACTATAGATATGCTAAATTAGATTTAAATATTATTTATTAAAGCACAATTTCATCCCATAATAGGGACTGGAGGGGATTTGGTGAATAAGACGGAATTGGATGAAATCGTTCTTTTCACCCAATTAACTAAAATACTCTTACATCCTAATCCACATGTATGATGGAGTGTTTTATACAACAGTAAGGGGAAATGTGGTGGATATCTTGATATTAGCAAATCAATTACGTGCTTGGTAAGGCTTTATTTAGTTTTAGTGTATTCGAAGTGTAGGAATGTCAATTTTACCGATAGGTACGGCCGTACGGGTACCTGACCTTATGGCAGGACATGAACACATTTTTTTTATCCATGCATACTGCCCATATCCTACCCATCAAGTTGTGGTTAGTGCGTGGGTACAGTCATGTACCCACGTGGTATATGACATAACGTGTACTTGTGTATTTATTTTAGTTACTAGAGAATTACTTTTTTGTTGAATATGTTATTTGAGTTGTGATAATTTTCATGTGCTCGTGTACTTCTTTTGTGAGTAGAGATCAGAAGATGAATGTGCTATGAGTGAGTGTGAAATTGCAAATTGTTGATCACCCTAATGGGTACTAAGCTACATGTATCGTGCCCTACCTATTGCCATGTCTAGTTTGATACCCAAAAATTACCAACAACTCGTCTACCAACTGGTTTTGGATAGAATAATCCTAACGTACCCTTGAACATCTCATTTTTTGTTCAAATTGAACACACTACACCGTACTAGCTATGATTGAGATGAAACAATATTTGAGAGGATTGGGCGAAGGGTTTCCTCTCCAATCCCCATCTCCTTGGGTCAAATGACATCCCTAGTAAATAAAGGGCCTAAACAAATTGTTGGTTTTTTTCTTTTTCGGATCTCGAACTAAACAGAGACAAATACACCGACTTGACGAGCTATTCATCTGCATCGATATCATTGAGCGATGGGCACAAATGATATAATAGACAGAATAACATAAAAGACACAAATGAATCGAATTTTGGATATGTGTATTGTTTTGGCGGGAACGTGAGTGGATGAAGCGATCTAAGTAGAGGATTGCCTCCTAAAAGTACTCGAAATCAACGTAGGACGACGGATCAGCGTGAGGCGAGCTGGCCTTTCCACCGGCCGCGGCGGCGCTCCTCGGCGTGCCGCCCTGCGACGACGCGCCGCCATCCTTGTCAGGGAGCCGGACGGCGGCGCAGGCTTCCACGGCGACGTCGGGCACGTAGGGAGGCGCGGCGCTCCTGACGAGCGCCCAGTTGACGCCCTCGAAGAAGGGGTGCTGCTTGACCTCGGCGGCGCCGCGCCGGTACGCGAGCCGCTTCTGCGGCTCCTTGGCCAGCAGGCCCCTGATGAGGTCCCTGGCGGCGGCGCTGACCCCCGGCGCGTCCGGGAACCGCAGCGGCTGTCCGACGACGTTGAAGAGCGTGGCCCGGTTCCCGGAGCCCTTGAAGGGCGTGGTGCCGTGCAGCAGCTCGTAGAGGAAGACGCCGAAGGTCCACCAGTCGACGGCGCTGCCGTGGCCCTCGCCGCGGATGATCTCGGGCGCCAGGTACTCGTGTGTGCCCACGAAGGACATGGAGCGCGCCCCCGTCGGCTCCGCCGTGAACTCCAGCGACGTCCACGCCTGCTTCTTCCTGCCGTCCCCGGCCACCAGCTCCTGCGGCTGCTGGTCGTCGTCTTTGCCTTTGGCCGCCTTCTTCTTGGCCCTCGTCTTGGACGATGACAGCATGCGCGGGAGCTTGCAGCCCTGGACGGCGCCGCCGACGCGGCCGGACGGGGAGCGGACGAGCGCGGGGCTGACGGAGCAGCGGAGGGAGAGGTCGAAGTCGGAGAGCATGATGTGGCCTTCCTCCCTGACCAGCACGTTCTCGGGCTTCAGGTCCCGGTACACCACGCCCAGCATGTGCAGGTACTCCAGGGCAAGCAGCACTTCAGAGGCGTAGAACCTGCATGCATCATTGAATACGGATTGATGAGGATCTATCTCAGTAAACAATCTGATCGATTTCAGCAGTTCGTAAGACCGTGCCGTGAAAAAGCTGCAGCAGACTCGATCACCTGGCTGCGTGCTCGGTGAAGTGCTTGTTGGGCTGCTTCTGCCTGAGCGAGTGCAGGTTGCCGCCGCTGCAGAACTCCATGAGGAGGCAGAAGAACTTGTCGGTCTCGAAGTGGGAGTAGAGCGTGGGGAGGAAAGGGTGGTCGAGCAGGCCGAGTATCTCCCGCTCCGTCTGCGCGCGGGCCAGCTTGTTCCGGCTCACCAGGGAGCCCTTGTCCATGACCTTCATGGCGAACAGCGCGCCGCCTCCCGGGGCGGCGCCCCGGAGCTCCACCAGGTACACGCTGCCGATGTCGCCGTAGCCGAGCCGCTTGAGGAGCCTGAAGTGGCCGAGGCTGAGCGGGGACTCGCGCGCGTCCGCCGCCCTGATGGCCTCCCAGCGCCCGTCCCCGCCCGTGTGCCGCCGCACCAGCACCGCGCCGTTCACGCCTTCCACCGCGTCGACGTGGCGTCCGGAGCCGTTGTCGAGATCGGCGGCGCCGGTCACCGTCGTCGCGGGGATCGCAGGATCTGCGGCGACGCCGAGGGTGGTCGGCGATATTGCCATCGACGTGGGAGTGGGACGGTTTGTCCCGTCCGCGTAGATTGGGTTCATGCTCTTCCTGAACCCCGGTGGCTCGTGTGGCGAGTGGACGTCCGTTGCACCGACGAGCATCCTCGGGCTTGGCAGCGTCGTCGGGTACACGCCGGAGTCGACGCTCCTGAACCTGATGCGCTCCATGCCGCTAGCACGAATATCTAAGTTGTGGTGGTCGTTACTCCATGATCGATGCTCTGTACTTGTGTCGTACTCTATATGATCACCAAGAAGTGGTTATCTGCAAATGCAATAGGGATGCATAAACATTCATACTAACCAATTAGCCAAACTTTGCAAGAAATTAAAGGAACAGAGAAATCAAAGCAGAGCAATCCCCATACCAGCTTAGCCGCCTCCAACTGGGCGAGGATCGATTGCGTGGAGAGATGGCAGTTTGGGTCGTGGAGTTAAGGGCGCGCATGTCACTCGTGTTCGTGGCTGCCACCAACAGTTCGAGGGACGTGGAGAAAAGGATAGTTTAAAGGACGTGGAGGGCGCGAAGGGAGTGGGCTGTTCATATTTGGTCGTGGCGGGAGGGAAATGGAAGACAGGGGCCGGGAATGTCAACACAGCCGGTCGGTCGTTGGAGACAAGGGGTTGGTTTGGTTAATTGGGCGGCTAATATATTTCCACCCTAATGATGATATGATGCTTGTCGTCTATCTCCACAGCCGCTCCCAATAAAAGCGTCCGGCAAATATTTCGGACATACGCTATTGGGGGCGCCGACAAAAAGTTGCCATTTTATTGGGATCGGGTGCCCAACAACGCTCCCAATTGTTTTTCCCTTAATAAGCATACGACTCAAAATGCACATCACCATTTTCTCCCTTCTGTCTCTCTGTCCCGAGAAGCTTCTTGGTCGACGGCGGTCAAGTAGCCCCATCTACTCAATATATCCGTTCTCGCCGGGGTTAAGCCTTTTTCCTCCATTTATCTGGAATGGCATATGTCTTGAGCAACTTCCATAGCTCTAAATAAAATCAAAACCTATCTCTGGTATCTTTTATTCTGTGGTCATCTGGTAAATCTGAATAGATCTGAATGGTGTATGGTAGTTGCATGTATCTTAGATCTAAATGTTGTACTAGTGTCGATGTGTCGGTTTAAAATGTGTCATCTCATCTTAAAAAAAGGTGTCATCTAGTCATGTGCCGTTGAAGATTGCAGCTCAACAGACTGCTGTGTCTTGCTGTCTACTCTGAATGATGTGTGACGCCTCTATCCACCTCCGATCAATACCTCTTCATCCTTTTTCATGGTTGTGAGTTCTGAGGGTGAGTTTCGGTGGAAAAGTTCAGAAAGCGAGGTCACCTTCCAGAGCTCATCTTAAACCTAGGCGCACGACATGGGCCGGATTCGGCTGATCGGCTCTCCGTTCTGAAGCTATTCGCGTACTTTACACTAGTTGAATCGGCGCGGCGCACGCCGCGCCCTTGATGCTAATTTCTGAGAGGTTTTTTTTAAAAAAAATATTCAAATTTTAATGGTGATCATATGCCATGAGTAGGCATTTTTTTGTGGTCATATTTGTGAATACTGTGGTGTAAATAATAGAAATTTGGAAATGTGCACATTGAAAAGGTGTGTCGATTTTAATATGTTGAAATTCAAGGAAAGTTTGCATCGTTAAGCTTAAGCTGTTCAGCTTTCAAAATTGGTTATTCCTTCTTCTTATTTTTTTTACAAATGTTAGCAAATTTGAATTACTCAAACATATTTGTTTTCTTTGACATAAGTAGTTGGTTCTATATTTTAAGAATGTTTTTTTGTGTGTGGTTATGTTGGCACCTTTATTGTATTTGAATTTTTCTTCGTTTGTTAAATACGCAGATTTGAAAAGCATTGTAATTTTTGAATTATCCAAACGTGGATTTTGATCATATGTTGTAAGTAGGCTTTTTCTGTGTGTTCATGTCGACATATTTGTCATATTTTGTCAGCTCATTAAATTTAATTTTGGAAGTGTCAGCATTTAAAAATTGCGCAGATTCAAAAGTTATCGAAATCTAAAGAGGGCTTACGTTTTAAGATTGTCCACATTTCAAAAATCGTTCAAATTGGGATAGTCATCCAGTTTTGAATATTTTTTAACGTATTTGAATTTTTTTAACGTCTACGAAATGAACAAATTAGTCATCATTTATTTTTATGTTGCCACTTTGACATATTTATTACATATTTTTGAGTAGATGTGTTTAAAATTATTGGTTTACAGCATTTAGTAATCTTTCGAAATTATTTAATTAAGCTGGACTATTTTTTCTGGCCGGAGCTGCCCGTCGACGCCGGCGGCGAAATTATGGTTGTGCCTATTAAATGCTCATACCTCGTACGCATCAAATATTTGCAGTATTCAAATTTGGATTTTGATCTTTCGCCGCGCAGCGCTATTTTCTTCTTGCGTTCATACTGATATATTAGTTGTTTTTTTCGCCCGTGCTGCGAAATTTAGATTTGGAAATTGTACACATTCTAAAATTGCACAGATTGCGAAATTACCGAAATGCGAAGGGAGCTTACGGTTGAAGATTTTTCAGTTTCTGAAAATTGTTCAAATTGGACAGTTATTCGGATTTGAAGTCGTAAAAGTTTTACGAAATGGACAAATTTGAAATGCACTTAAAATTTTGAAATATTTGATTTTTTTTTACCGGACAACATAAATAGTCAGCAGGCCACTGTGATATATTTATTATATTTTTCCAAATGGATATATTTAGATGTATTGTTTTTCCAGCATTTTACATTTTTTTATAACAAAAATAAATCAAAAAACGTGGAAAAGAAAAAATCCTGACGTGTGGGGCCACTATGACGCAGCGATGACGTCACAGTGGCCACAACTGGCCGGAGCCTCCCGCGGCGGCGTCGGGCTCGCCGGCGGCGCGCCGCCGCGACCTGGGACGCGCGCGTGGCCGTGCTGGATGCGCACGGGCGCGGGCTACCCGCAGGAGGCGGCGCCGCCCCTCCTGGGTCGCCGGAGCAGCGCCGGCGACGTTCGGACGCGGCCGCGGCCGCCAGGCTCGGCGGCGGCGATTCCCGCGCTTGGGCGGCGTCCCCGGGGTGCGATCTGCGGCGAGGCGGTGGAGGGAGCGGCGGCGGAGCCCGTGGTGGGCTCCGATTCGAGCGCGGAGCAGCGTGGCGGTGGCGCGAGGCGCCGGCGGCGGCGACCTCGGAGTCGCGGGAGAGAGGGGAGAAGATGGACGTTTTGCAGAAAAGTCCCGCACGTTTTCCGTAATTACCGATTAGTCCTCCCGCTCGTAAATTAGTGGGCTGCGGAGCCAGTTCGCGATTTGCGAGGTACTTTCTTGCAAAACCTGCATGGGGCGTCGCTGGGCCGTCGGATCTGGAACGGACGGCCCAGATCGCGCGCCGTACTGTAGGTAACTGTTCATGCTACAGTACCGCGCGGAATTGGACGATCTGGGCCGTCCGATCGAGATCGGACGGCTGAATTTTCGAGCGCTGGGAGAGCTTGAATTCCTCCCCCCTTAATATATAGGGGTAATGGTAGTTGCATGTATCTTAATAATGTTGTGTAAGGATGTGGTAAATTTGATGTTGTCATGGTAGTATTGTATACTTCCTATGTTTCAAATTAAAATATGGTTTAGCCATTTCAATGTGGATTAATATTGATTAGTGAATCAAAACCTATCTCTGGTATCTTAAATCTGTGGTCATCCGGTAAATCTGAATGGATCCGAATGTTGTATGGTAGTTGCATGTATCTTAGATCCGAATGTTGTATGGTAGTTGCATGTATCTTAATAATGTTGTGTGAGGATGTGGTAAATTAGATCCGGCATGGTAGTATTGTATACTTCCTCTGTTTCAAATTATAGTATGGTTCAGCCATTTACTTGTGGATTAATACTGATCAGTGAATGAAAACACTAAAACATGTTATATTTAGAAACAAATGGAGTATTTTTGCTTGCCAGGAGTGATGATATTGTGGTGTATCATGTGGTAGTATGACATATATTTTAGATGTGGTAATATAATGATCTTGTACTGTGTTGCATGTGTTCAGTGTGCACTACACGAATAAATGTGATTACTGGTTCGATAATTAGTTGTACATGGTATATTGCTCATCCTGAAACAAGTGATCTCCTTATACGTAATAGCATGTTTGTGCATGCTTATCATTGATTTATACTATGTTAGATTATCATGATGCACACCTCTTTGTTTGGGCTTATTTGACTTTTTGGTTTTGGCTTGTAAGTCAGAAAAGCAACAAAATAGGTGTTTTTTGGGTTTTGGTTTCTGGAAGCCAATGATCCAAATCTTTTGGCTTCCAAAATCTAGCCAAAAAGCACATATTTAGGTGCTTTTCTGACTTATAAGGCAAACCGAAAAGCCAAGATAGACCCAAACAAAGAGGCCTAATTTGCCGGTTGCATCAGTGATGCCTCGCGATGCATTGATGCAGATTTTGATTGTGGATGCTTGCCGTGCCGACGTGTACTGGCGACTGATATGTACCTCATATGTTAAATGTATAGAACCAACATGATATGAGTATCTATATATATTGTCTACCTTCATATGGAGAAAAATGTTTATAGCTTCAATCAATCGTATGTTCAACCAAAAATAGGAAGTCCCGTGGGGTTGCTTTCATATACAGTTATTTTGGGAATCCTCGTGAAATCAACCAAAAAAGTGGGTGCTAGTGCGGTAACATGCTAACAATGCTTGAAAATAGTTGAAGAAGATGATGCAAAATGCACTCATCGTAAATTTGCATTCTTCTCCCTCAAAGAAGCCAACTAATGAGGAAGTGATGTGATGCAACTCATTCTTCTCTGCCAAAGAAGCCAACTAATAAGCGACGATCAATGTCGGCAAGTGGCATCGCGACCTTCGGCCATGAACAACCGCACGCGGCTTCCCACATTCAAGAAATGTGCACAAAACAAACACCAAACTCACCCAAATAAACACTGCAGTAAAAAAAGACCAAAATTGGAAACTGTGGTAACCGGTAAGTGGATAACCAGGAGCAGCGCCCAACGCCCCTCGTTATGCTCAGTAGAGGGGGGGGGGGGGGATAAGAGAGAGAGCATGCGTCATGAAAAACAAGAGGAGGACGAATTGCTACATTCATTGCTCGCCCCTTGTTACAAGCTGGTGTCACACCAAAAATCTATATCCATACTCACTTACAATGTAAAGTCCTGGCATGTGCATGTCATCCAACCTGACATAATTAGGAGACCTCTCACGAACTTGTTAAAGAAAGGAGTACCATTTGTGTGGACAAGCCAAAGCAATCCTCTGATGTTCTCAAGCAAGCTTTCATTGAGGCCCCTGTGTTGGTTCTCCCTGATTTCAGTAAAAGATTTGTGCTATAGACAGATGACTGTGGGCATTGGATCTGTGATAAGGGGTAGACATGGTCTGCCCCAACTATAAAAGCACTTAGCTCGTTTTGTGTGGTGTCGGTTCAAAAATTCTAACCTGCTCATGTCAAAACGAATCGTGCAGATGCATGAATAATAAGTACTGCATATTAATTATCGGTGAATCAGACATATATAGACATAATAATTTAGTCCTATATATGTCCGACTTAGCGACAATTAAGATAAATCGAAGGAGTAATCCTTTTTATGTGTGCCGATGAGTGACATTTGGGAGGGTAAGTTTTGAGTTGCGGTGAGAGACAACATGGGCGTGTTTGGTTTCCTAGGTGGGCTCGTTTTCTACTGTCCGTGCAGTTTTTGGCCCAACTGTTTGCCTGGGCCTGACTCTCGAGGAACGGCCGATTCGGTCGTTTCTGCTGGTCCAAGCCTGTTCTCACCCGACAAAACCATGTGAGATCTCTGCACACGGCTTGCTGGATACAATCCTTAGTTTCCACTTAGTGACTGTTTAAACATACCTCGAATCAAATTGAAGTGTACATGAAAAAGATGCGTCTTGACGAGTAGGTTCCATTCCCGTGCTCACCTATAAGTTCCGTCAGGTGTAACTCCTCAAAATTGAACTGACGTTTGGAGCGTTTTTGGAAGAATTCGGCAAATTCATCGCACTCGGTTGACCGTTTGAAATGCCCTTGGACGAGCATGTTCATCTCGACATTCCGCACACCTTTCATGTTGTAACTTTTCTCTTTCGGAGATCGTATACAAGTCGAGTTTGTAGATCATATCTGCACGTTTATACTGCACCTAGCGCCGCCGATCGTCGCCGTGAGCTTCGCCGGCGCAGTAGCAGCTATAGTGCTTGTATAAGTGCGTGCGTAACCTTCATCACAACCTTCGTCACGGCACTACCGCTATGTTGTTCCATTGCCGGAGTCATCACCGGTGTTGAGGTAGTGTGCCTTAAACTCACCGCAAGAGAGGAAGTGAGAGTGTGAAACAAAGATCTAAACCAAACACCGGGTGTTCAAAACTCGTCTACGGTTCTGGCTGAGTCTTTTGTGGGTAACCAAGTGACATGCACGACATAAGTGAGACCTCGGGCATGTTTGGTTACCTGCATCATTTTTGGGCCTCTCGTCTCCGTGGCCCAACTCAGCCTGGCCCTGAAGAAACGTGGCCTGAGCCAATATCTCCAACCCATTTGGTTGCCCACAATGTGCTGGCCAGGCCCGTTCGGCTGGGCGCAAATTTTTGTCCGCACGCTGTTTGGTCGTCTGTGTAGTGTTCAGCGGCAAAAACATGGTGTTTGGTTACATGCAACTACCCTGACTGGTGATCATACCAACATAACCAACAATGTTCAGGTAAATAGTCTTCCACTATATATGCCCTTGCTAGTCAGCAAAAAAGATGGTGCATCACAAATTCAGCATAACAAGTGCTGGTGATGCACCTCATCATCCGAAGAGGGGGTTACTATACCGCGTCGCATCACAAAAGGAATCATCTGAGGGGTTTATTAAACCGCCTCGCATAAGTTGTAAGATGTTCTACATAGTAGGGGAGGTAATAGAGGGCATAACAGTAAGCACTACATCGTCAGCAGCTACAACATCAGCACCCCATCGCCCGAAAGAGGCTACGATAGTAGGTGTAGTACCACTTCTTCCTCTCTTCCTCTGACCCGATGAGATAGGCGGCACACTCCTCTTCATGATCAATGAGGTAGCTAAGAGCAAGGTGCAGCATGTTTACCGCAAGAGGATTCTGCACACGCGGTCTGCTGAAGATGATCTTCATCTGGTCATAGTTCTCGATCGGCGTGTTGATGAAGCAGGCGTCCTTGGGGAAGGCCTGCAATGGTGGAGCTGTAATCAGAGGGCATAGCAAGCACAGAGCTAGGACGAACTGCATCATCACTACTACCAACTTACAGCGACATGCTTGAGAAATGATGTGTCGTCCATGTACATGCTGGTAGAGTCCTCACGCCATTCAACTCCTTCAGTTTGTGCCAGCTTGCGGAGATATGTCCACCTGGTCCTCCACTTCCTGAGATGATTTACAGCTGGGTGGTGGACACCATGGCGCCGCAGAAAAGGAGATCATCTGTGCAAACGCTCTCCAAGCTCTTGTCTCTGATGCCCCTATCTAGATCGAGGCCACCCTTGACGAGCTCAGCCATCCTAGTGAGCACGAAGGTGGACAATGCGGCCGGTGCGACGGGCAGATCAGGTGCCGGAATGTACCGCAAAGGCTTCGCGGGCAATGGCAGCATAGAGGTGGCGGAAACATCGGTGTCCTAGTACAGAAGAAGAACACAAATGAACTACAAGAGGTAAACATGAACTAGATTATCAATGAAGCAAAGATCTATTGCATACTACCATATACTACTCAGATCTACCAAGTACCGCCACACATACTATTAGTTGGGCTCAGATCTAGGGTAAAAATGGAGGACTTACACTGAAGTTGTGAACAACCGGTGAAGGAACGGACGAGGAGGAGTCAGCGGAGGACATGTCGGAGACGAGGACGAAGCCCTGGACGATCCGGCGGAGGAGTAGCCGCCCCTTGGTTGTGAAAACCTGCAAAACAGAGAGCTCGAAGGGGGGAGGGGGAATGGTGACGGGAGTACCGGCGGTGAGGCGGAGGGGGTGAAATAGGCGAGGGGAAATTTTGGGCGGTGACCGAAATTTGTCCCGCCGCATTTTCGCCTACGCGCGCGAGTTTGCGCGAGCTCGCGTCATCTCCGAGGTTGCACGAGCTCGGCTCCGCGTCCCCCTTCCCTGCACGAGTGCGAACGCCAGGAGGGTGGCTCAGTGGGAACGGCCGAATCGAGCGTACCCCTCGGGCCAGGCTGAGCACTGCTTTAAGGTTCGTGCGCGTGCGAGCCGGCCCAAATTGTGGGCAACCAAACGGACAAAAAACATGGCTCTAGGACATGGTTGGGTCTCCATGTGCTACCAAACACGCCCCTCGTTTTTACAGGGGCGAGACTCTCTGAGCCAAGAGTATAAATTGGCAAAAGCCGATGCAGGAAACTTGTTTGTATCAGGTTCTGCTGTCGTGTCGAGAGATACTTCCTCGTGTTGGAATATCAAGGAAGTGAGGTTTTAGCCAAACTCGACGACGTGGCCGGCCTAGCAGCGCACACGGGCAGCCATGGCCGTTATCCTCCCTCGCCCCACCGCCGCTCCCCGCCCTACAAAACCACCCGACTCACCCGAGCCACCCGCCGCGGCAGCACCCATTCCCCACTCCACCCATGCAGACCATCACCGCCCCCTCCGCCCGCCGCCTCGCGACGCCGCCGCCGTCGGCCAGCCTCTCCGCCGCCCGGTGCTTCCTCCTGCGCCCTCCCCAGGCTCGCTGCCGGAGGGCCCGCTCAGTCAGGGCCGCGGCCTCCCTCGACCAGGAGGTCAAGGAGCGCGCCGACGCACCCTCTGCCTCAGGTAAGCACTGGAATCAAATCCAGCGAGAATGTACTCGGTGTGTTTATAGGCCTTTAGGGGAACAAACTTGAGGTAGTTCAGTGCGCGAGGCTGCCGAGTACCTTGTACTGAAGGCATGTCGGGTTATCTTGTGCCGACAAGTTTGGTCGCACTGTCGACGGACCAGTGAGCTGAAACTGAGCCTGTAATGTTGTAGGCGGCAGTTAACTTTGTCCTCCTAGCTCCAGTGTTTTCTGCCATGGCTGCTGTGTAGCGATCACGGCTTTACATGGTGCAAGGTCCTAGCAGTTTTCCAGATGTGGTGATTCTTGGCCAGCCTTGCTTATTAGATTGATTTTTGTTGAGATAGTCATTTATCATGTGAAATACACGTACACTTGGGCCTTTCTGTGTCGAAATTCATCTTCATCTTGTACTAGCTTCATTTGATACGGAAGTTTCAAAAGGAAAATGTTTTACCTGGTGTGATCAAAACCCGTTGTGTATGGCGTCAAAATATTTTTCATAAAATAAATCTAGGTAGGTTGACTTTTTTTTTGTATGTTGCTAATTTATATAATTCACTGGATTATTCAGCGGGCAAGGGTACTCAAGCAACTAGAAGAGACGTGAGAAATATAGCAATTGTTGCTCATGTCGATCACGGAAAGACAACTTTGGTGGATTCCATGTTAAAGCAATCCAAGGTACATCGAAGAAGTACTATCTTTTGCTCTGTGAGATTAATTTATTTCAATTAACTGGCTGCAAATCGGATTTCTCAATCATGGATGCTTAACTTGGACACAAGCACACAATTTGCAAATAAAACATTACTGTTCCCACATATTGCCATACTATTGTTCCATTTGATTCCTTGTTTTTGTTATTATTCAGTTTGTTAGTTAAACTTAATTTTATACTCTGGTCTTGGTGGGTAGCTTTTACTTTGTTTGGGTGGGCTCTATAAACTGCTATTTTGCTCCTGTTCGGTTTGGTAGGTTCATAGAACTGCCCTGTTTGGTTTGGTAGGTTCATAGAACTGCTTTGAGCGATCTTCTAATACAAACATGGTAGGTTACCTCATCATCTAGGGACTTACATAACACTAATCATATAAGTAGGGAAAAATACTTATTGAAAACTGACATTGATTTTAGTTGAAACATAACCTGCCATAGTCATATCTAGAGCCAAAAGGTTGGTACTCCTTGTGCTGCAAAATGTAGGGCACATTCGGATAGGTTAAGCCATGAATTTTACCAACAATTACTCCAATAATATGCAGTATCATTAGATTCTTATTCAAAATACTTACAAGTGACTGGTTTTGTGTGATCGTGCCACATAAACCACAGATTTATGGAGTTTATTCGTCCAAGCTATGACTTAATAACAAATAAAAATACACCCTACATTTTGCAACAGAGTGATTCCTCCAAATTGAAAGACACAAGACATAAAAACGAATTAACAAGGTGAAGTGATTTTTTCTTCTCTTTGAACATATGGGAAATGCCACTTTAAGTTGTGTTCTCATAGGTGGTGTGAAAACAACCCTATACTTCTCAGTCACTCACCTAAAACTGTTTGTATGCTTATTCACTTTATGCTGTGTGGGGTTTGTCCAAAGAATACACCAATAACTTCTTTTTACTGCGTGTTTCTTTAATTTATCTTCTTTCCTGCGTAAAACAGAACTATTTTATTTTGGCACAAGATTTGCAGGCCCTAGTAATAATAGCTAAGCTCATATAGATATTTTTGTTTTGTCGAACCTGTTTCTGTTGAATCACCATGTTGTTGCACAAATCAAGAGTATATTTACTGTGAAATGTTTCAGTGGTTGTGTTAGTCTGACTGTATGCCTTATGCAGGTTTTCCGAGAAAATCAAGTTGTGCAGGAAAGAATAATGGATTCAAATGATCTGGAGAGGGAAAGAGGAATTACTATACTGAGCAAAAACACGTCGATAACATATAAGGGCACTAAAATCAATATTATTGATACTCCCGGGCATTCAGATTTTGGTGGGGAGGTGGAACGTGTTCTCAACATGGTGGAAGGAATTCTTCTAGTGGTACTACCCACTATTCTAAATGACATATTTCTTATTTAATGCTTAAGATCTTTTGGGGACACATTTGAATTCCTGTGACCTTCACTGTAGTTAGTTGTTCGATCTTCCACTGCACGTCACCAAGTTCCTACCAAACAGAATTTCAGAATAGTGTCACCAGGTGTAAGATCGTCTGATTTATTAAGCATCTCCTTTCTAGGTTGATTCTGTGGAGGGACCTATGCCACAAACAAGATTTGTTCTGAAGAAAGCTCTAGAGTTTGGACATGCTGTTGTGGTAGTTGTAAACAAGGTTGACAGACCTATTGCTCGTCCAGAGTTTGTGGTGAATTCAACATTTGAGCTATTTATCGAATTAAATGCTACAGATGAACAGGTGAAAGAGCCATGCCTGGATTATTATTCATTTAATTTATTCTTTTGGAGTATCAACAGCAGTCATGTCCTAGTCCTAATGTTATTTTCTGCAATGATAGTGTGATTTCCAAACAGTCTATGCAATTGGCCTCAAAGGAAAGGCTGGGATGTCTGCAGATAATTTGGCTGATGACCTTGGACCCCTTTTTGAGGCTATTCTTAGATGCATACCAGAACCACGCATTGAGAAAGATGGTGCCCTCCAAATGCTCGTGAGTCATAAACTTTGTTGTCTATATTTCAATTTGTCATGGATCATCTGCCCTTCTTGATTGCTATGATGAGCTGGAACACATTCACACATTACCTCCTAAGCTGTAATACTATAAAATGCATTCAGTTTCATTTATTATTTTAATTATATTTTATCAATGATTAAGCATAATTTTAAGATGCTTAAATCCATCCAATGGGAAGGAATAAAGATACTCTAGTATGCGGAGTTCAGTTATGTATGTTTGTGAGATAGCTGAACTGTATATTAACAATGAAGACTGAAAACCTTCGTATTCCTGGACGGCTAGTGTCGCTTTTACTCTCGCATTGCTTCCTTCATTGAATTGCTCGAGCTATCTTCGTATGAAATATTCTGCCGAAACAGCTTTCGTGAACTTTTAGCATACTTTGCGTTCATGAGCAACATCAGTACTTATCTTTTGTTGCTTTCAGTTCGATGCTGAATTGCTCATTCAAAAGGCTGAATGAAATGCAGGTAACTAGTACTGAATATGATGAACATAAAGGAAGAATAGCAATTGGACGACTGCATGCAGGAGAACTGAAGCGAGGAATGGAAGTAAAGGTTAGATTTTGATAAACTCGTTCTTGTTTCTGCATGAAAATCTAAACAACAACCAACATCACCAATAAGAAATAGGTTCACATGGCAACATGGCATAACTTAAGGGATAGTTAAACTAATCCTGGCTCATCAGAAAATAAAAGGATAAATTTCTACGTGCCATCGCATGTTGTGGAGATGCAAATCACCATTGCTGATATGGTTGAGTTCAGCATAACATTGCAAATACCAGAATTTATATATTAGGCCAGTAATAAAGAAAAAGTTTTTGAAATGACAAAGTTTCATTTGGCGTGTCTGTTTTTGCTTTTTGGCCCGGGCCTCTTTCTTGATGATGCATCCCAAGGTGGGGAGGTAGGCACTGCATAGCCATGATGATTCCATCAGGTGGCATGGCATGACTTAGAGCAGCAATTGCTGGCACAGACAAAATATAGACTAAAAGAAGCTTAATTAGTAACGTCCAGTAGTAGCATGAGGACATAGGAGGAGTGGGAGGAGACGGAGATTGTTGTCGCTGTGGTACATCCTATGTTACATGCCACATTTCTTGGAAGATCTGGGAGCCCTGTGGGCAACTATTGGAAGGCAAAGAGTAGACAAATCCCGCGGTGGCTCAGCACTTGTGCAGATGCGACTCTAGGAGAGAGACATCCAGCTCTATCTCCCTCTTTTGGCTACTGCTTCCTCTCTGCAGTCTCCCTTCTATGTGGGACTTTCCTTGCTCGATTGATCATGAATTTCTTCTGGAAAACCTTGTTTTGTTCCTTTATCTTTCCATCCCGAGGCTTGAAGAAGTTCGTGAAAATAATACTCTGTCCATGTTTACGTGTAAGGTAGTCACACATTTCCAGAGTCAAATTTGATCAACAATTGGACATCATTGGATTCATATTCATAATTTTTTCCAGAGATATCACTTTTGTCACATAACCCGTGAATTCTGTTTCTCTAATTGTTGCTCTAGTTAGTTGCCAACTAGCAGAACTGATGACACATCTCCTGGTAAAATCGGAAATCTATTTCGGCTCATGGGTGCAGCTGCACCCATTGCTCAAAAAACAATTTTAAAAATGTCAAAAAAATTGAAAATAAAAATTTCGGATGTACTTTAAGACATTGGATGTTAGCACAAAAAGTTTCACGGTGAAAAGATACTTTTTGTGACCTATGCAAAAAATACAAATCCGAACGCTGCAAAATGATATTGTACGAGACATCTTTTTTTTTGCACAGGTCGCAAAAAAGTTTTTTCTCCACGAAACTTTTTGTGCTAACACAAAATGTTCTGGTGTATATCCGAATTTTTTTCTGAATTTTTTTGACATTTTGAAAAAAAATAAAAAAATGTTTTACATAATGGGTGCATCTGCACCCATGACCCGAATCGCCGTGTCCTGGTAAAATGTATTACTATTGGGTCAAAGAGATGTATAAATCAAGCACCAACAGAAATGCATAGGCATGACTTACACAACGGTGACCAACGGAGTAAAAAAAACATGCCGGGTGGAGCTTTTTTTATAGGATTATTTTGCATTCAACTCAACTGAAAAAAGGATGGTGATGCCATATTCTAGAGTACCAGCCCTTTGAAATAGTGTCCGGAAATTAACCTCCTTCATCATGCTATTTTCCAACTCAAGCCAACCTCATAGTTTTTGAAGGTCAGCAATGCACCCCATTTTCTCATTGGCCTCCCAGTGTAGTGTCAGGAATGTACTTACAATATTAATAATCATAAATCACTATTGTATGGTTTATCTTCAATGCAATACCTAGCAGTGTTATCTTATGTGCTGCATGTTGCCCATAGCTGCCATGTATTTCCTAGGTTTTGTTTGAAAGAAAATGTATGTATCTTCACATGTAACTGTAGTATAGCTTCCATTGATCAAGATATTTTGCAGGTGTGTACACCAGATGATGCTTGCAGGATTGGCAAAATCGGCGAGCTTTTTGTTTACGAGAACTTCGGACGTGTTCCTGTTGAATCTGTTAGTGCTGGTGACATTTGTGCTGTATGTGGAATCAATGATATCATGGTTGGTGCCTCTTCATGTTTTATTCACATCTTTATTAGTATACATTTACCCTTACAACATGACTTGACAAAAAAATGTTGTCTAAACTCTGCAGATTGGGGAAACTATAGCTTGTAAAATTGATGGAGTAGCATTGCCCACTATCAAAATTGAGGAACCAACAGTTAGAATGTCTTTCTCCATCAATACATCACCTTTTGTTGGAAAAGAGGTATCTTTAAAGAATTTTAACTTGAAACATTGTATCTCTACTTTCTAGGACGTTGTGCTGGAATAAAAACAGAGTTAAAAATGGCAAAGATAGCCAGGCTTTCAGTCCATTCAGAATAATGTGTATGCTGCACATTGTATGGCTGTGTAGGCAGGCTAAATAGTTAGGGTAAATGTTGTTTTGATTTGAGAATTGGAAGTACTACTACTACACTTTCCGGAAACCGAAATGTTAGCGAGTTTAAGTCATCGTACTGCACAGACGCCATGCTTTATTCTATGCTCTGAAGTGGTGTAGAACGATATTTTAGATTATTAAAGCTCTTTCGTCAAGCTGAATAATCTCAATCAAACTTATGTTAGCCAATACTACCTAGGATGGCGTTTTCTGCTGGAATAGATACCATGCCATCTAAATTATCCTACATCAGTTGAGTTTCGTCTCTTGATACTGAAATTTATGTGTTTCCCTTTGGCTTTATTTCAGGGGAAATTCGTCACTAGCCGAAATCTCCGTGATAGGTTATATCGTGAGCTTGAACGGAACTTGGCTATGAAAGTAGAAGATGGGGAAACTGCTGATACATTTCTTGTTAGTGGCAGAGGCACACTGCACCTCACCATATTGATAGAGAACATGTAAGAACCTGTAATCTTTTGACACTGTCAGTCACTCGGTAGGACCTCTGGCATCTATTATATACTAAAAGCAAAATGAGTTAGTTTTCGAGGCACCACGTTGATCCACATCATCTGAATTAATTTAGTTGTTAGATCTAAAATATAAGGTTGAGATTTAATTAGAAATCACGTAACTAACACGATTTATATGGAGAAGATAAGCAGTACACGTTAAATATGTAGTCCGTTTTAAAAAAGCAGCCGACCCGCTAGGTTGGATCAAGCCGTAGGAGACCAGCTAGCTTGGATTTATGTGTGATAGCTAGAAAAAAAACTATAGAATCCAACTCCAATACTACACGGTGGTGTCTCACGTATATTAATTCCTTTTGGATGCCTATTTCCTGCTAATTAGATTGCTCGGCCGGCCGCGCGCTCTGGGTGAAAAGTCAGGGAAAAGACATGTTTTATCAATCTACTCTGCTCCAGACATTAGGCTACTGTCAGGAAGGGAAGCAGATGGAAGATGCATGGTTGCATGATATGCATATATGCATAGATGTATGAAGATCCACTCTGAATCTCTACGGGCGACTAACCAACGATATAAAACATGAGCAGTAAAACCATATAAGGGAGTATATTGTACCTATAAATATATGAAAGACCTTTGCACCCAACTTTCATAATCATTAATCAGGGGCGTAAGATATTCAAGTTTCAATAATGAAGGATATCTCAGAAACACAAAATTTGGACACATATATTATTCACTCATAGTACTTAAATATATCCGTGATAATTTCTACTTATGCTCAGATTGATGACGACCTAGAAAGCACAAACACAAAATTATTGCTTTATGTGTCTCTATATGTTTTTTACATATAGACTGAAATGAGTGAATCGCCACACTAAACTACATCTATATAGTCTCGCAAAGGAAAACTACGTGTAAATACATCCACAAACGTAAGAAAAACATAGAAGGGCTTATAATTTTGAACGAACGGAGTATGTTGGAATACAAAGTAATAATAATTTGTTATCTTTGTACGACAAAGATTGTCTATGAAATATTTAGATTTGATGTATGGATATGTTTAAATATTTATCTTAGACGTGTAGCAAATAACTTAATTGCTAAGTAGCACTTTCTTGACACGAAAAGTATCTAAATGAAAATACTACCTGTTGTAACATGAAATTTAGCTTTAAAGATGATGCATCATAGGATTTTTTTTAATATCTAAAGCATCAACTTTATACAACACATACTTGCGTCTTTTTTAAAACCAGCCGTGTGGGAGACTAGCTAGATTGGATCGATGGATCTTGATAGCTGTAAGAAAACAAACTTGCTTCCTCTGTTTTATTTACCATGCTTCTGAGTTTAGTCAAAGTAAAAAAATATAACGTTTACCGAGAAATGTAGAAATAAATATCAATAGTCATAATGCCAAATTCATATAATATATAAATATATTTTATGATAAATCTAATTCTGATGATTTTGTATTTTAGATGTTGATATCTTTTCCTATATATTTCGTCAAACTTTAGTTTGATTTTGACAAATCTTAAGCGTAGAGTAGCTGTCCTGTGAATGAAGGGAGCACATTATATCTATGATTGAACTCACATAAAAGACAAATTTATTCGACTTTCCTCAAACACAACACAATCACAAAATGTCTACTAAAGTTTGGAATTCGGAGTCATGGATTACTAATGTTAATGAAGTTGCAACATTAGTCGCATTATTGATTGTCCCTCAAACTAAGAAAATTACCAATCTAATGATGCATACACACGGTGGAGCTAACATATATTCTCACGAGGATATACGCACACTATGAATTGTTTTGACTTAACGATACAAAGGGTAATTTTCGAGGATCCAAAAAGCCTCCACTTATTTTGTGAACTGTTTTTGTGGACAATGCCAGCTTCGTGTGGTAGACAAATTTGGACGATTGTATGTATCTTTAAGAAACAAAATAACCATAAGAACACATTTCATTGCATATTCACAGTAAAATTGATGACCGATCAGAGCCATTTTGCATGACACAGAGATTACATGTGTTCGTTTGTGTAGAACCATTGAATGAAAGTCAAGTTAATTAAGCTAGGAGTCTAAAAAACTTAGATTCATACTTCTGTAACTTTGAATATTGATGTTTAAACATGCTAGCAAATATGCTAGGTGAAAATAATTTATCATTAGTCGTATATTCATATAATAATGACCAAAATTTCACCATGTTCATGTTTGTAAAACGTTATTCACAGTGACATGGAGTGAGTAAATGAGAGGGAGAAACATCGGAACAAGATACTTTTCATGTAATAACCTATTAAGGAGGATACACAGTTTTATCTTAATTGAATGTTTTTTAATCAAAGATACTAACCTCACATACTGATCTAATTGTATAAACTATGGTTAAGCCCAATCTAATTTTAAGAACTATAGTTAAGCTTACATATGCAATATGACTTATATGGGTGTTTTAACGTATGGCATGATAATCATTTGCTAACAATTTTCAGATTGCAAAAAATGTTAGTCACATACGTGATATTTTGCTTACTAAAACATTTGCGGTAGTTGAAGAACTTTTTCTCTTGTCACATAATGGAAAATAATATAATATCAATGAAACCATTTTTTTTTCTTAAACACTTTCACCAACTATAGATGATGCCCTCGCATTTGCGAGGGCCACCATGCTAGTTGTCCTAAAAACAAAATAATTGCTTGCAGGCGGAGGGAAGGATATGAGTTTATGATTGGACCTCCAAAGGTCATCAACAAGACAGTAAATGGAAAGCTACTGGAGCCGTATGAGGTATCTCCATCCCTAAATGGCATAACTGATGTTTTGTATATTTTGCTGATTCTAATTTTTGTATGTGACATTGCTCTGGGTACACCTGGAACTCTTCTGCTCTCAGTTTCCATGTAACTAACTTATTATTATTACTACTGCGGTGCAGATAGCTGCTATAGAGGTTCCAGAGGAATACATGGGATCAGTTGTCGAGCTATTGGGGAAAAGGCGTGGGCAAATGCTTGACATGGAAGCTAGTGGGTTCGTACCGCACTCTAGTTTATCCACCAGTTCATGCTCTGGATAACTTTTTTGCGTTTTCTCTCTCAAATCTGATACACAAATGAAAGAAAGCAAGGGTTATTGCAACAGTCACTTCTGTTCCGATTTAACTCTATTGCAACTGTCTCTTGCAAACAGCTGATATCGAATTGTTACCATAACGAGTCATTTCAAATGGCAGGCCGGAGGGAGCATCATTGCTGAAATACAAAGTTCCAACCAGAGGCCTCATTGGGCTCCGGAATGCAATTTTAACAGCTTCTAGGGGCAGAGCTATACTTAACACAATCTTTGACAGCTATGGCCCGTGGGCTGGAGATATTAGTTCGCGTGATCAAGGCTCATTGGTACAAATAAGATTAAAGCAGTGTGCCTTTATCTTTAGTTTTCTTCAGCATCTAACATTGACGGACTGATCCAGGTGGCATTTGAAGGTGGAAGTACTACTTCTTACGCGTGTGTTAACGCACAAGAAAGAGGTATACTTTTTGTCAAACCAGGGCAGGATATTTACAAAGGACAAATAGTTGGTATTCATCAGCGACCAGGCGATTTAGCACTTAATGTGTGCAAGAAAAAGGCTGCAACAAATGTTCGGTCCAACAAGGAAACTACAGGTGAAACCTGATAAGCATTGTACACGTCGATGATATTCTTTTGTAGAAAGGAACTCCCGTCTTCTATATGACATAATTTAGCCACTACTAGTTGTTTTTCTGAAAACTCCCATGAAGTAAACTACTACTGTACTACATTAGCAGCAAGTCCTTGGAAGAGGAGACAACTAGTTTATCAAAAAAGAGAGTAGAAAGATCTTATTTATAATGTTGACATGTCCTCATGCATACATAAAACTTGATTGTTCTTTTGTGAAAAAGAACTTCTATGCTTAGAAAGTAATCAGTGGTCCAGTACCCAATTACATCGATGTTTTTTTAAGCCAACTGTTGGTAACTAAAACCATTTCCTTCTCTTGCTTTTTTCAGTGGTCCTTGATGAACCTTTAACCTACAGTCTGGATGACTGCATAGAGTATATTCAAGAAGATGAGCTAGTTGAGGTTACACCTCAGAGCATCCGCATGTCCAAGAACCCAAAAATTTCGATGAAGAAGAGGAACTAGGCAAAGTTATTCCTTCAAGGATTCTACGCTATTGGAGCATTCAGGAAGCATCGGCTTCAGATAGAACCTGCCCGTTGCTTCGACTGGTTCTGATAACGATTGTTATACATGAGAGTTTCAACCGGACGGTAACCAAAGCCATATTTGGTGGTCGGCAATTTTCAGATATAGGATTATACTAAAATTTGCAATGAGGCCGTGATAGTCTTTTTTGCCGCAGATAAGTTGTATATGTTTTTGTGTGTGTGCAGCAAACCCAGCTGCATTTTTGCAGTTTTACGGCCTTATGACATACTTAATTGGACTAATGGAGTAAATGGGGTGTACAGCTGTCACTGATACCTGTATCAGTTCTTTTGTAGTTTGAGATGTACCCGTAGTTTCTTTCTTATTCTGAATCTTATAACACCCTTAGTTTCTTTGTTACTCTTAGTGTAATGAATAAAAAAAATCAAAATTGGGGTTACAGATTCAACTAGCCTTTCGAAATATCATGATTTGACAAAGGAATTGCCCTTTTTTCCCGTTCATTGTAACAAAAGTACAAAACAACATAGCTACATCAGCCATCAGGCAAATAATTGCAGCGAAGCGGAATGTTCCACTACTAGCTAGAGGCATATGGATGATCATAACAGATTCAACTAGTCTTTCGAAATATGACGACCTGACAAAGGAGTGGCCATTTTTCTATTGATCATAACGAAACAAGATAGCTACACGAGGCAAATAGTTACAGGGAAGCGGAATGTTTCACTACTCCTAGCTAGCTAGAGGCATATGGATGCTCACATTCAGAATTACATAACGAATTAATCTCCAAGTCTTCTCTACAATGCATGGTGCTGAGTACTGAAGCTCTGCTCCGGCAAGACATGTTGATCAAGACGATAATCTTGACCTGCAGTCGCCCAGTGATCACCAAAGCCCGCATCCTCCTGCGCCGCAGTTGCGAAATCACCCATCGACTCGAGGAGCTGTCCTAGCTCCGGGCCGTCGTCGAAGTCAAAGTTGAAGGACTGCTCCGGCGGCATGCCGAATTCTTGGTTCATCGGCGGCGGCTCGGTGCCGTACTCAGCAGATTGGTCCGGCGCATAGGTCTCTTGGTTCATTTGCGGCGTCATCACGCCGTACTCCATGGCCGCTGTAGTGGAACTGCTGTAAGAGAACCCCGGGAAGCCGAAGCTGCCAACATCAGCCATTGGCAGCGATTCTTGATCAACAAACTGACGCGTCATCGTCGTCAGTGGTTCGTAATAGGTTTCTTGATCCATCTGCCGCGGAATCATCTCCACGGGTACAGTGGAAGTGCCGAAAGAGAATCCCGGGAAGCCGAAGCTGCCAGGATCAACCATTGGTAGCATCTCCTGATCAGCAAACTGGTGTGTCATCGTCGACAAGGGCTCTTGATAGGTCTGATAATCTTCATCCACTGGTGCCGCATCGCTGTACACTTGGGGTTGCATCAAGAAATGTTCTTGATGCGTAGCGTTAGGGTCTTGGTAACTCGGAGTCGTGGAAGAGGGCTTTTCTTGATGCGTAGCGTTAGGGTCTTGGTAACTCGGAGTCGTGGAAGAGGGCGCCGCCGCCGTCGCGTGTTGATGATGAGTGGCGCCGCTGTCGCAGTCGCCGTAGCCGTCGAGGGTTCGCTTCCGCTTCTGGCCATTGCCGCTGAAGGAGATGTGGCAGACCTTGAAAGAATCCCAGTTCTCGGGGACGACGATAGAGTACTCGAGCATGACCCAACCCATGCTGCCGCTCCTGCCCTTGCCGGGGTGGAAGTTTAGCCTGAACTTTTTCCATTCAAAGGTCTGCTCGCCGATGCGCAGCTCCCCGTGTTTTCAGTCTTCTGCCCGACCCATGTTCCGACATCGGCGCAGGCGCGGACCTTATGGTTCTTGTTGGTGTCGCCCGGCGCCATGAAGTAGGCTTCGTTCGCCTCGTCCAGGCCGTTTCGGGAGAAGAGCTCCCATGGCGGCGTGCTCCGAGGATCGTCCTCGATGACGACGCCGTCTAACGGGAGGGGCTGGCCGAACAAGCGTCGGAGGAGGAAGAACTCAATCACTTCCTCGTCGTATGGTTTAAACTTGAAGCCCTCCGTGAGACCTGGAACGGCCGCCATGGTTTACTACGCCGGCTCGGGCCTAGGTCGACGACGTGCCCTAGAAATCGATCGTAATCGTGGTCGAGCTAGCGCTTCGTGGTGCAAGTTAGGTGATCATCAAAGGGAGCTGTATGCCTGTATGAAGCACTGTACGCTTACGATCCAAGCAGCTATGACGTCAGTCCGACTGCGCTTCCAATAAGGTATGGAGGTTAAGTATTTTATTTGATCGACCGCACAGGCTGACCATCGGATACTAACCAACCCTACCGTCCTACGCATATAGTCCGACTTCTTACGATCAAGCTTTATATGCGCTTCCGTCTCCGACTGCTACCTGGCTGATGACGGGAAAAAAGTTCCTACGAGACCCAGTCTTTTTTCGTATCAAGTAAAACCCTGCTGCTTAGGACATGACAGCAACAGCAACAGGGAGATAAAGAAAAACTAGCTAGCCGGAAGACACACGGCTTACACCCTTTCTCTTGCTCTGAATCTACTCGGACTTCTCGGGCAATTTGAGGAATACAACACCTTTAGCCGCGCTACCATGTCCTCGAGTTTTGGCTTGTCCTTGTGCTTAGCGTTGACGCACCAGAGCTGCAAGAAAATCAAGGTTTTGTACACAACATCAGCTGGGTGTTTGATAAGCTTGTGTCCAATAGCAAGTTTGTTTCGCACATTCCAGAGAGCCCACGACTGAGCAACAAAGAGAAACTAGACTAGCCTACGCCTTTGTCTCGACAAAGAAGTACGAATGACAAAGAATTGGACAAAGTTTGCCGGCGGGCACCACCTACACCATAGTAGGTGGCGCATCACGCTCCAAGCAAAGGTAGCAAGCGGGCAGGTAAAAAACATATGCGACACATCCTCATCCGCTAGAAAAAGAGCACATTTCCCATCCGACGGGATCCTAAGGGTAGCCAACTGTTGGCCAGAAGGCAGCTTATCCAGCACAAGCTGCCACGTGACAATTCTAATCTTAAGTGGCAGTTTTGCATTCCAAACATCTTTTAAGTGCGCAACCGTCACCCCTTGTGACAGTTTCGCATACAATGATGCAACTGAGAAACACCCATTCTCCTCCAACGACCAAGAGATAACGTCCAAACGCTGGGATAGTGTAGTTTGTTCGATCTACTGTTGTGCTTCAGCCCACTGTGCCAAACCAGCTGGTTAAGCGTACGTCTACACTAGTAGGAAAAAGCTCTTTTGTGGCGCACCAAATTTGTATTCTGTGGCGCACCCGCGGTGCGCCACAGAATGGCCGCCACTATTTTTTTTCTGTGGCGCACCCCTGCGTGCGCCACATAATATAATTTTTTTTGTGGCGCACAAGGCAACCATGCGCCACAGAATGTCTATTGCAGTTAAAAAAAAATTAAACGGAGCGGTCCGTCGTCCTCGTTCCAGTGGTCCTCGGCGCTGGGCAGGAGGAAGCGGCCGGGGGAGGAGCCGACGGGGAGGTGGGAGGCACGGATCTCGGAGCGGAGGCGGGCGAGGTAGAGCTTCTTCTCATGGCGGAGCAGGCCACGCTGCTTCTCCCGCGCCAGCTTCTCGTGCATCCGCTTGTACTACCAGTGGCGGAGGCGATGGCGAGGTGCTTGCGCCGGAGAGGGAGGTGTAGGCGACGCGGCGGATGGAGAGGTCGACGGCTTCGGCGCAGGCCCGCGGCCGGACAAGGGCAGGGTAGGGTGGCGCAAGAAGCGTCGCGGCGCAGGCCCGCGGCCGCACAGCGCCGGGGTGGACAACTTTCTGTGGTGAGAGAAACTAGATCTGGCCAGATGCCCAGATCTGATATCGTACAAAGTAAGATTTCTGTGGCGTGGCGCACGGTGCTGCGTCCGCCACAGAAAGTTGGTTTTCTGTGGCGCACCGTGCTGCGTGCGCCACAGAAATAGTCCAACATGGTCAGATCCAATAATTTCTGTGGCGCACTCCCTGTTTGTGCGCCACAGAAAGACAATAATTCTGTGGCGCACCAACCACAGAAAGTTGGTTTTCTGTGGCGCACCGTGCTGCGTGCGCCACAGAAATAGTCCAACATGGTCAGATCCAATAATTTCTGTGGCGCACTCCCTGTTGTGCGCCACAGAAAGACAATAATTCTGTGGCGCACACAACACGTGCGCCACGGAAATATTTTCTGTGGCGCACCACTGTTTGGTGCGTCACAGAATTTGTCCCACCTATAAGCCTTTTCCTACTAGTGCTAAGCTGAATCGAGTTCTGAACCGCGGCTGCCACAGAGTTGTCAGGGTCGGTGATACTTTTCAAACGTATCTATAATTTCTGATGTTCCATGTTGATATTATACCAGTTGTTACATGTTTTATATACACTTCATAACATTTTTATGCATTTTCTCGGACTAACCTATTAACAAGATGCCACAGTGCCAGTTCATGTTTTCTGCGGTTTTTGTATTCCAGAAAAGTTTCTGAAAATATTCTCGGAATTGGACGAACTTGGATAGAACCTACTATTTTCACGACACGTACACGGAGTCCAAAGCAGAGATGGAGGGGAGCCACGAGGCGGCCTCGCCAAGGGCCTGCGCGGCCCCACCTCTGGCCGCGCCGGGGTGGCGAGCCCACCTCGGGCGCCTCTAGCCGCCGCCCCTTCGCCTATATATTTGCATCATCCTGAAAACCCTAAATAGAAGAGCCTCCATCCACGAAAACTTCCAGAGTCGTCGCCGTCGTAAACCCTAGTCCGGGAGGGTTCAGAACCTCTTCCCGACACCCTGCCGGGAGGGGAATCATCACCAGAGGGCTCTACATCACCATGCCCGCCTCCGGAGTGATGCGTGAGTATTTCATCCTTGGACTACGGTTCCATAGCAGTAGCTAGATGGTAGTCTCTCCACTTTGTGCTATCATGTTTAGATCTTGTGAGCTGCCTATCATGATCAAGATCATCTTATTGTAATGCCACATGTTGTGTTTGCTGGGATCTGATGAATATTGAATACTATGATCAAGTTGATTATCAATCTATCTTATATGTTATTTATGATCTTGCATGCTTTCCGTTACTAGTAGATGCTTTGGCCAAGTAGATGCTTGTAACTCCAAGAGGGAAGTATTTATGCTAGATAGTGGGTTCATGCCTCCGTAATCTGGGCGAGTGACAGCAACGTCTAAGATTGTGGATGTGCTGTTGCCACTAAGGGTAAAACAACAATTATTTTCTAATGATAATTGTATTGTTTACATTATGCACTTTACTTAATGCAATAATCTGTTGCTTGCAACTTAATACCAACGGGAACACGAAAGTCAATCTGAAGGTGGATTATTAGTCATAGAAGCTGTTGTATAACGGTCTATGTATCTTGTTGTAATGCCAGTTGAATATCATAGTAGTCATCTTGTCATATATATATGCATTGTCATGCGCTCTCTATTCATCAATTGCCCAAATGTACTTTGTTTACCCAACATGTTAGTTATCTTTTATGAAGACACCATTAGTGAACTGTGGACCCAGTCCATTCTTTTAAACTGATAATACAACTAACTGCAATCATTGTTCCTTTTCATTCTTTGCAATTAAATGCTATTTTTCCACACCATACGTTTAATCCTTTGTTTACAACAAGCCGTGAGATTGACAACCTCACTCTTTCGTTGGGACAAAATAGTTTGATTGTGTTGTGTGTAGGTTCCACGTCAGCGCGCCACTGACAACCTTCAGAAGTGATTTCTTACTCCTACTGGATTGATAACCTTGGTATCTTACTGAGGGAAAACTTGCTGCTGCACATCTTCATACCTTCCTCCTGGGGTCTCCCAACGAGCGTGTGCTTTCACGTCATCAAGCTAGTTTTCTGGCGCCGTTGCCGGGCTTCCAATCTCTTTACTTTGTTATTGTCTTGCTTGGTTTATTTTTATCTTGTCTTGTTTGCTCTATTTATCAAAAACACAAAAAAATTAGTTGCTTAATTTGAGTTGTTATTTTGTTATTCTATTTTAGTTTTGCTAAAATGAGTAGCCCTGAGAACACTGAGTTGTGTGATTTCACTAGCACAAACAACAATGATTTCATTTGTACACCTATTGCTCCACCTGTTTCTAAAGAAATTTCTATGAAATTGAACTGCACTTTTAAATCTTGATATGAAAGAGCAATTCTCTGATGTTAGTACTGACTAGCTAAATGCCCGTGCGTTGTTACGGAGCACACAGATAAGATTAATTTGGGTAATATGAACAAAATGTTTGGCGGATGTGTCATTTATTCCGAACAAAATGTTTGGTGGATGCGTCACTTTGCATGACACATTTGTCTGCTTGAACTCGGTTGACTCATTTATTCCGAACATAGTTGAATGCCCGTTTGTTGCCACGGCCTGTCAATTCAATTTTCTTGCAGTAATGTCAATGCAATTGAAATCCATCGTATACAAAAACATAGACATATGGTATCCCCAGAACATTAAGATTCGACTTCACAAGTGATATTCTACAAGTCATATCAGCATCATATGAATATGCAACAAAGTCTTCATGTAATTATGTCTTGTTAAAGCTAATTAATAATTTTACCAGATTATGCACGTTCAGTTGCGCCGGTGGCATTGGTATATTAATCAGTGGGGCTTTTGAGATTTATAAGATGTGTCCAACTCGACTATGATGGTGTAACTTTGTACCTTCTAGCTTGCGAAACTCGACTAACATGTCCAACTCGAGGATGGTTGCGCAAATTTTCTATTTCTATGTACTTTTCAGGCTTGAGCAACTCGATTTTAGCAAACAGAAACACCTACTAAGGTAGTATTCACATACGAAACAAAAACTTTGGCAGGCAACAAAGAGGGTTGAAAGTGGAAGAATTTTATATGTCAGTATACTCAACGTACATAAAGACCACAACCTCAAACATTAATTTCGTGAGAGAAAATTTTACTAAAGCAAGCAAGTTTATCAAGAGAATATACTTTCCAACTGATCAATCATATAAGTCACAACAAAGCGGAGGAAAGCTACAGGAATTACTAAGATAGCAAAGCAAAGCATGAAACAAGCCACATGTTTGAGTAAAATCAACCCAAAGGCAATCGAACCTATCAACAAACACTCACTTCCATTTTCATGAACCACACGAGCCAGATCGAAGGTCGATCCTTCTGGACGATGTTGCCGGTGCCTTTGCTGCTGGACAGGTCGATGACCTCATCGCAGGTGCTTTTGGCACTCGTTTCCACGCAGTCACGCACCGAGGAATAATTTTCCACATCCGCTAGCTCCAAGTTCTGTACGGTGCACAAAATCACAAGAATTAGATGAAGACTCTGCTAATTGATAACAAGTTTTATGAAAATAATATGCTCACCGTAGTGTAATTGTGAAACTGGTGGACAACTGATCACAGAAAAAAAGTAAAAGAAGACAAACACTATCATGAGGTGACTCTAGCCAAAGCTTGACACCCAGGAATATGTAACCAACAATTTCAGGTGTGCATTGAAGTGCAGCCTTCCCAAATTCAGTTCAAGTTGAGTAGACAATATGCCAATAGGAAGACAAAAGGCGGCAATGTACTATATTTTTTTGTTCACTTGAAAACAAGCGGAAGCAACTAAAATTTGATAAACACACACATACTGAAGCAGTTAGAAGTTAAACATCATATATGTTGTGCGCACATATGCATGAAACTTTAGTAAAAGAATTTTTACATGCTTGATTTAGTCTATTTCAGGACAACGGAAATCAACTTAATATTGTTATGACTGGAAAATTTTGGGAAATGTAGCTTGACAAGCATTGGGAATTCAAATAGCTTCACCTTTCACCTGCCCTGTCGTAGAATGACTCCCACGAAACAGGGCAGTCACACTCGCGAAGAGAGTTCGTGTAAGGGGCTGAACACGACGTCAATCAACCCTCATCCGGCGCGGCGACGCTGCTCGTCGTGCCTGAGGAGGGACATCACGGCAGAGAGAGACACGGCGCGTACCCAGGTTCACGGCCCTCTTGTGGAGGTAAAACCGCTACGTCCTGCCTGTCTGTATTGCTGCTTGTAGAGGTTACAGTACAGCGTGCTTGCCGAAGGCACTGTTGTGGCAATGGCGCGTACAAAGGGAGGGAAACTACTGTCTTCTTCTCCCTTGCGCGCAAGTAGCTAGACCTGGAGTAAAATGTGTTCGATCCTTCTCTTAGGTGGTGCACCAGCTCCTTTTATAGGCGCCTCGGGCCTCCTCCCTGTCCTTGTGCAGCGGAGGAGCTACCACATGGCGACAACGGTCGGGAGCACGGTGCACCGCTGCTTGGGCGTCCATGAGCGCGGTCCATGGGCACAAAAGCTGAGGCCGCAGCAGAGAGGCCGCCGTCCATCCAGGACGGCCAGCTGCCGCCGCAGAGGAGCGGGAGAAGTCCCCACGGTGACGTCGCGTTTGGCGCGTAGCGCCGGCCTGCTCCCTTATCACCAAAGAGGAAAGCTTGGTGGTCTGTGCCGTTGCCCCTGCTTTGTTGACTCCTTTATCACCAAAGTGGGACTGTAGCTCCGTCGTCACTCTGCGCAGAGGCGCGGTCACTCTGCGGCCGTTGCGGAAGCCATGTGCGCTCCGCAGAGCTTGCTTTTCAGTGAAGGAACCCTCGCGTGGGCGGGAACGCCCTGTGGAGGATTCTGCGTTGACTTCCCTTCAGGGAAAACTTCCTTGGAGAGGAGGCAGCGGAGTAGAGGCTCCGCAGGCCCTAGCTGCTTCCTCAGGCCTCCGCGAGGCGATTCTGCCCCGCGGGCACCCCAGGCTTGCAGGCCTGGTCCTTAGCGAGATCCACCGCCGAGTGTTGAGGGTTATAGAGGCCTGGCCCAGTACACCCTGGTTCTTACTGGGCTGACAGTAGCCCCCGGGCCCATGACGGGCACGACGCGGTCCAGGGGCGCAGGCGAAGCGTCATGGGCCCAAAGTGTCCGGCCGGCCCGAGACACGTGGCGAGCGGTTGGTGCGTCTCGGCTTCTCCGGAGGAGGTGGGCGTCGTGGTGGGACCAACGACGCCTCGGAAACCGCTCTGAGGTGATATAAAGGCTGCCGCGGCTGTGCCGGCAGCAGTTCCGCCGCATTTACGCCTTTTCCTTCTTGCATACCCTCCGGTGCTCCACTACTCTCCGGCGATTTCCGTTCTTCTCCGAGCTCTTCCGCCGCTCTTCCTTCGCGAGCCATGGGCCCCAAGAAAGGCAAGGCGGCGATGGTGGAGGCCTCCGCTGAAGCGCAGCGGGAGGAGGAGCTTGCGCCGGCTCTCATCGGCACTCGCGTCTCCACAGCGGAGGCGCTGGATAGGCTGAAGGTCCTCGTCGCGGGGAATAACGAGCATGGCGCCAGCGCGTCAAGGCGGCGCGCTTCGGCAAGCTGGCGGTGGGGTGGTACCCCATTTTCGTCCACACGCTGTTCGCCGGCTTGGTGCCGCCGTTCTCTCCCTTCCTTGCGGAGGTGCTGGCTTTCTATCAGATCCAGCTCCTGCACCTCCACCCGAACTCCATCCTGATTCTCCCATCTTCGCCTATCTCTGCGAGGCGTATCTGGGAGTGATGCCCTCCGTGGCCTTCTTCCGGAGCTTCTACGCGCTCCGCAACACGGCGCCCGGCGAGCGGTCTGGGTGCGTGTCTTTCCGCATCGCAGACGGGATGGGCGCCGCCTACATCCCCATGTCGTGGGATGGCGACAAGGCCGTTACGAGGGTGACGAAGAAGGTGGAGGACTTCCGCCAGAAGTGGGTCCTCGTCGACGCCAAGGAGCGGAATGCCTTCTTCGATGAGCCTGAGGCGCCGCCGCTGAAGAACTCAAATTGGTCCAGCGAGAAACTCCAGCACCAGAAGATTGCTCACTTGGTCTCGCGCATGAAGCTCCGCGAGGCTGGCCTCACGGGGCAGATGGTCGCTGAGGACTTCGTGAGGCGGCGCATCGCTCCCCTCCAGGCACACAGAAGCCGGTGTGGATGTACTCCGGCCCGGCAGATCCAATGCGCTTGCACCTCAGCGCCCACCGCGCCAGACGACGTCGCCTCCATCTTAGGCACGCTCTTCATCGCCCCGGAGATCCCTGTTCCGTGCACTGAGC